>VZRE01005983.1:0-95119 GCA_013396775.1 Cephalopterus ornatus | reverse complement strand
TTTTTTTTTTTTTTTTTTTTTTTTTTTTTTTTTGAGCCCACAGGAAAATGCACAGGTATAGGTATTACCAGTTTTTGAGTGATGAGCTGAGAATTGTAAGGTTATTGAAAATAGAATTTTGATTTTTGGCTTTGCTTAACAACTTTTGCAACAACTCATGGATTCCTTTAACTCAAGGGAGCCTAGTAAATTCTCCCTACTAGAGCTGCTGGGATTTACCATGGCATATATCTCTATATGTAAATATAATTTTCCTAGTTATATGTTGTATAATACAATATTGTTTCATTTAATGCTGGAAAATACTCTTACAAGGCAAGGATTTAAGAGCCACGCTGTGAAGATAATGTGGAATTGAACTTATGATTAATAGAGTATGTAATTAAATATGTCGTGTCTAATACACATAAATATGAAACCCAGTTTTGTGTATCTATAGTAAAATCTCCAGAAAGTGGTACTGAAGACTGGCCACTTAACTGGTGAACAGTTATTCCTGTAGATGGTGCTCTGGAGTTTGCTTTTGTCGCTGAAGATAACACCTATCATGAATTGATCCTCTGCCCTTTTTTTATCTAGGCAGCATAAAGAAAAGAGAGAAACTAAGTTGTATTTTGTCCTTATATCCTTTGATGCCTGGTACATTCATGTGAATCAGAATCACTGATTCATATCCTGCCCCAATATAAAAGAAAATATTTTGTCAATAAGTAGATCAAATGAATCTACAAAGTGATTTGTAGCTGTGGAAATTGACAAAAAGGATGAAAAGGAATAGAAGAAAAAGAAGATTTTCTTAAGTTTTTTGGACTGAAACTGAGAAAAATACTCTTTTTTTAAAAAAGTGCAAAGAAGTCACAAATGAGTTCCCTGTGCTAGTGAAACAGTAAGATGCATACATAAGTGAAACTGATTCAAAAGTTTCACACAACCCCAAGCCGAACTACATTGTTTCATGAAGCTACAGTATCATGTTGTCAGTTCTCATTATCCAGATTTTTAAAATTTAATTTTTAAAATTAATTAATTTTTTAAAAAAAATCTATAACATGCACTTGGTGCATATTTGTAATTTTTAACTATTATATGTATTTTTAACTATTATAGCTGCATGGTCAAGGACTATATTACTTTTAAAGTAAGATTCTCTCAAAATACCATGAATAATGAAATTTTAGGAGGAATATAAAAGTAGTAGCAGTAAAATTGGAGTAACATTGGCAACACTCTACCAGCATAGCAGAGCAATTAACCAAGAGCTGGCTGTTAGACTCCATGAAGTAAATTGAGTGTTGCATGAAGACATTCGTGTCTATTAGGGGATTTTCTTTTTCAGAATAATGTTTAAGGTACATTACCTGGTGATGTGCTAGATGTGATGTGCTATTGATGACTATTTGCACTAATAATTTTTGGGTTTTGGATTATTTTTTTTTTTCACCAAACGATTTTTAATTCAGTTATGTACAAGAGCAGTTCACTGATGTTCATGATGTACAACCCCTGTGTTCTTTCATCTTGTTTTAAGGATTTCTACCTGTGTGCAGTCTGGGCCCATCTCAAGTGGGAAGAATGAACTTTGGAAAAGATGTCAGCACTCTAAAATATTTCACTATATGTGGCTTACAGGAAGGGTATGAACCCTTTGCTGTTAATACAAACAGAGACATCACCATTTGGCTGAGTAAAAGGCTCCCTCAGTTTCTACCAGTGCCCACAAATCATGAACATATTGAGGTTTGTGATCCTATTAAAATGTTTCTAGACACTTGAATATGTTTGATTTATGTTTCTACTTTTGCACTTCTAGACAAGATTTTTAATGTGAAATGTTGTCCCAATTCTGGATGAACCTTGCACCTGTTAGAATTTTCTTACCTTCAGTAGAGTTGCAAAGAATGTAATTATTTGGTTAATAGTATTTGTTGTCAATTAAATCTGTCATATGTGTAAACATGAGATTCTCAGAGACAAATTCTACAAGATGTCCTGTTTAAGAGCTCGTTTTGCAGTGACAGCTGTGTTTGTAAACAACTTCCAGAAATTGGGCATTTTTACATAACAGATACCATGTGTTCTAGTGCACACACTTTGTGATTTTTCCATAGCTAATTGGTTTTGATTTTAATTAATACTTATTAGCCAACTGTGTCAAAACCTATGTCTCAATTAGTTGTGCACCTTGATAGAACTGAATTCATGTCTTGTAAGTTTTCCATTAAATCCTTCTGAAACTGATGAAATAAGAATTCTTTTTCAACTGTTGTGTATCACACTGTAGTAATTAAGAAACAATTTATGTTTTTGCATATGTACATGTATGATTTATATTTGTTGGTCTGTGTTGTTCTGGGCAGGGCTGGAATTATGTTGCAAAGAGTTATGAGAAACGTGACTTCTTTGAGTCTTTTTTTTTTTTTTTAATTTAATAATGAAACCACAAAAACATCCACTCCTCATAGTATTTATTTCCCTTCAAAACGGCAGCACGTGATTGCAATACTTTTGACTGTTGGCAGCATACTGTTGCAAGGTTTGCAAGTCATGGATGCATATTCTAGAAATATAAATTGAATAGTTACAAGGCGGAAAAAGCATTAGCTTCAACACAACTACATCTTTATGTCCCATAGGTGATGAGAATTGATGGCACCATAGACAGCTGCCCCTGTCTGAAAGTCACACAGAAGTCCTTTGGTTCACAGAACAGTAAAACAGATGTCATGTTTTTTCGATTAAGCATGCCCATTGAGTGTGCTGAAGTGTTCTCCAGATCAGCTGCGGGAGGGTTACCAGGCTCTGGTCTTTTTGGCCCAAAGAATGATTTGGAGGATTATGATGCTGATTCTGATTTTGAGGTTCTAATGAAAACTGCTCATGGTCATCTAATTCCTGATCGGACAGAAAGAGAAAAAGATGCCACAAAACCAGAGTTAAACAACCATAAAGATTATGTTCAAGAAAAGCCTTCACGTCTTAAACAAAGGTTAGTAGCATATTTGGTGTGCTACTTTTTATTTTCCTCTTCTGCTTCTCAAAGGGGAAGAAAATGCCAGTCATGTCTGGCAGACCAGTGAAATAACTTTTGAATATGTAGTTTAAGGTCAGAATTAATTTAAGTGCTTTTAATAGTGAGCTTATCCCTTTCTTTTTTCTGAATAATTTGCCTTTGTCATTAGACTTTAATACATTTTGATTTACTTATTTTATTACAGATTTATGCTCAGGAGGACGAAGCCAGATTATAGCATGAGTCACTCTGCACGGCTTACTGAGGATGTGCTAGCAGATGATAGGGATGACTATGATTATTTGATGCAAACTTCCACGGTACTGTGACATAGGATTGGTGTTTTAGCTGTTTGGGTTTTGTTTGGTGGGGTTTTTTGTTTGTTTTGGGTTTTTGTCTGGATTTTTCTTTTTTTGTGTGTGTGTTTTTTGTGGGGTTTTTTTTGTTTGTTTGTTTTTTGTTTTGTTTTTTTTTTTGTTGCTGGGTTTTTTTTATATAGAACTACAGGTTTTTTGCTTGTAAGAGTTTCAGAAACAGTCTAATTTTCAAGGAGAAATTTTAATTTAATTGTCTTTGGTAGTTCTGTACTGCTACTGAAGTTAAGTCTGCTTTGTTCTTTTGTTTTGAATTGATTGTGAGTCTAAACTAATTTCCAAATGAAAACCTATTAACTAGTTGAATCCATTTTTTAAATGAGTGTTGATAACACCTAATATAAAAGAGAATAAATAAATAGTTCTAGAATAAGGAATAAATAGGAAAAAGTACATTAAACCAGTAGGTCATTGTTCAGGACCATTTGCAAACATCTGTACTAATTTTACAGAGCATTTATTTAATGTAACTCCTGGTGAAAGTTTTGTGCAGGGTTTGTACCTATTTCTCTGACAAGATCAGCTCCAGAAGCACTCACTCTTCAATGTTCAAAGGGAAAAAAATACTCCTTTTCCAGATGTATTCTTCTCTTTCTAAAAGATACTATATACTGGAAACTGAGTCACCTGCAGTATAAAAACTGTAGTTGCTGTAAAAAAATAGCTTACAATGCTATGATACAGAAGCCTTCAATACGGTTCTTTGCCATTTTTTTTTTCTTTTAGCCTACATATTTTGTTGGCTGTAGTTTGATTTGTGTTTATATTCTTTTGTTGCTTTGCTTACAACTTGCACTTGAACAAGCCTATACTGCTTTTGAAGAGATGACATGTTTCCAGACTTTAGAGCAACAAGTTCTGAATCAAACTGAGACACTGGAAAGTGAATACTAACATTTAATAACATTATTTTTTTCGTTAACAGTACTATTATTCAGTGAGAATATTTCCTGGTCAAGAACCTGCTAATGTCTGGGTGGGCTGGATTACATCAGACTTTCACCAGTATGACACAAGCTTTGACTTGGACAGAGTGCGTACCGTCACAGTTACACTGGGAGATGAAAAAGGGAAGGTTCATGAGAGGTTGGTAATAATTTTCTTAAAATGATCTATATTTTATACCCATAAAAGCAACTAGTAATTTATAAAGTGTAAATCCACCTAATTTAATGTAACTGGGTTGATGTGGAAAAAATAAAAAAAAGCAGTAGTAGGGAAAAGTGTGGCTAGTTACCTCCTCTTGCTTGTGAAGAAACAGTGGAGTAATGATCTAGTCAAATTAATATGCACTGAAAAGTAAAATAGAGCAGCTATTCTATATAGGTGAAGACTATGAACCTGTAAATGTTGAGTTCTGAGGACAAAATTAGTACAACAGCTCCTCTCAACAGCTCCTTTCCTTCAGTTTTTTATCCATGCCAGAAAACTTATGTTATGCTCAACATTAGATGATTTAAAACCTTAACTTCCAAAGTCAGTTCGTCTTTGGAATTTTACAAAACATTTGAACTTGTTCATCCTATGTCATCTTCAGTTTTTATTTTTTCAGTTATGATGTCCAGGTTTCATTGAGTTTTGGCAGTGGTTGTGGTGGGATCCAGTGTTTTCAGCCACAAGGCCCTGGTTTCAGCCATGCAGAGTTGTTCTTAATTCATTACATAAAGTTTACACAGCATCCATAAATAAATTTGTCTTTTGACATTCAGTATAAAACGCAGCAACTGCTATATGGTGTGCGCAGGAGAGAGCATGAGCCCTGGACAAGGACGTAATAATAATGGTCTGGAGATTGGTTGCTTGGTCGATGCTGCCAGTGGCCTGCTGACCTTCACAGCTAATGGCAAGGAACTAGGCACGTACTATCAGGTGAGTATTTTTTCATGGTGTTTTCCAGTGGGAAGGGGGAAAATCAAGTCCTCAGACTGCCTCTTATTAGAGGTTTTGTACAAGATTGTAAGGAAAAGTAATCGCCACTGTTATGGCTCTTAATTTTTCCCTCCTATTTGATTTTTATGGGGTTTTATTGAAAGGCCTGCACTTTCTGTCTGCCTTTTAATTTGCAATACTGTTTTGCTGTCTTCTGTGGTTATGTATTTGTGTATTTTCAATTTAGGTTGAACCAAGTACAAAGTTATTTCCTGCTGTATTTGCTCAAGCTACAAGCCCCAATGTTTTCCAGTTTGAATTGGGAAGAATAAAGGTAAACAATGTTTGGTTTTGTATAGGTTTAGGATTAATGAATCATATAAAATAATTTTATTTATTTTTTCCCATTTCCCAATGTCTTCCTGATATTGGGCACATTTTCATGATTCCGAATGTTTGCTGGTTTTAATTGGTTTTAATCTTAGCTCATTTGTAAATACTTCATGAATTTAAAATACACTACATTGAATAAGAAGGGTTGAAACTGATTAGAGTTAGCAGGCTATATTGCAAAGTCCTGTTGAATTTTCTGAATCTCATCCTTCCTGATGAAACAAAATCACTGGGGTCAGTAAGGCAACTCTCCTATTCTACAAACAGAGCATGGAAGACCGGTGTATCTGCAGATTGGGTTAGGGTTTTAAAACAATTTTAAAGTACATGCAAACAGAACGCTCAAGGAAACTGAGCTGAATGTTACTTCCTTGCCTTGGATGACGGGCTGTTGAAAAAGTCAGAAGAAGGAAAATCTGATCTCTGGTACAAGGAAGTAACCACACATTCCAGTCAAGTTTCTATTTCAAATTTAGCTATTTAAAAAAAAAAAAAAGGAAAATGCTACTTGCTGCTAATCTTCCAATAGTTCCCAGCTGGTTTTGAAAACTACTGAAAATGTTACTTTCATGTTGCACTGTACTTTACTACATGTTGAATGTATTTTTTGAGAAATAAAATATGCTCTGTTTGATAAAGATGATGAAACAGATTGTCTCTTCCATTGGAATTTTCCAGAATGTAATGCCATTATCTGCTGGCTTATTCAAAAGTGAACACAAAAACCCAGTCTCTCAATGTCCTCCACGTCTCCATGTCCAATTTCTGACTCACGTGCTTTGGAGCAGAGTGCCAAACCACTTCTTGAAGATTGATGTGTCTCGGATCAGTGAACGTCAAGGCTGGATGATACAGTGCCTGAATCCTTTGCAGTTCATGGCCCTTCATATTCCCGAAGAAAACAGGTTGATGCTTTTGTTTTGTACTGTATCAGGGTTAGGTTGGTATTATGAAGCTAGTCATATAATACCATTTCTATAAGAAGGTCCAAGGTTTTCTCTGTATTTTTAACACAGGTAAATATAGGCAGTGTGTTTTGATTTAATTAATATTGAAAATTATCTTAATTTTCAGTGTTTTAAAATCTGCCCTCTTTTGTTGTGTTTCCAACCTCTCCTGGTTTCTCTCCAAATACTTTAATACTATATGCAGGTTTTGAATGAAAATGAAAGTAACTCTGTTTATAAATTATTAAAGATAATCTGTAAAATAAGCAAAGATGTGTTTTTGTAGAGATTTTTAAAGATTTTTGACCCATTTAATTCTTACATTACTTTATTTTCCTAAATTCAATTAAACAATTGAAGTGATTTCCTTGTTACCCAAATGTCTGAGCATTTTGCCAGTGCCGAAACAGAAAAACAAGTCACTGGAAAGGTGACTTGTTTAGGTAAGAATTCCAAACAAAGAACGCCAACCTTGAACCCTCTTCACATGAACTGGTTAGTCTGTTGCCATTTTGCAACCTGAGATCTAAAACCAGTAAATGATGTAAGTATCTCAATTTGTACTGATTTTAAAACCTTAATTTTCAGTTATGCAAATTCTTGTTTGTAGTATGAAGAAATATTCTGTGTTAAGTAAATAATTTGGATTTCTTCCCCACAGAAGAAAATCGAAGCAATGAATTTAGGAGCAACTTGAATAAATTTCTGATTGAGCTTTGTTATTAGTCCTTGATTCTTAGTTTGACAGTGTTTCTCATATGAAAGATGAAATGTGAAAAAAATCCATTGATATTGATAATTGATACTGAGCCAATGTTATCCTTAGGGAGAATTTTTAATACCTTCAAGAGAAGTTTTTGCACTGATATGGAATTTACTGTATTGTTTTTTGTTTGTTTGTTTTTTCTTTTTTAACTCTACGTAACCAGTCTGGAGTTACTGATTGAAATTCTGAAGCATTTTAAAGAATAAGACAATTGACTTTTATTTTCTTTTAAAGTAATGCCACTGAATATCAGCTAGATCAACAAAGCATTTCAAAGGCAAGTTTAAAATCACCCTGCATGGGGTTTATCTCTTAAATTTTAGAGGACTACACAGGAGGTGTCTGCAGTCGAAATGACCATCTGATTTCCCTTAGCATCCATGTGGTGTGTCTATAGGCCCATCCCTGGTGCACTGTGGGCACAGCTGTGAACTCAGTGTCAGCCCGAGCACCTCCTTATATCCTGCATGCCCTTCTAAGGAGAAGGGACGGCAATGCCCTCACCTGGCAGCATTGCCAGATGCTTGTGGGAAGGCAGAAGGGGCTCTGTGGTGTTGCCTTCCCACTGCAAGGACATTGCGCACTGTCCTGAAAACACCCTGTACCTTAACTTCATGTTCAGACAGAGCCACTATAGGCAAAATGCTGACCACTAATGATTCAGTATAAATGTTAACTTTGAGTCTAGCTTGCAAAATTCCCCTGTCTGGGTCTTGTCTGCTTGTACATGAAATCTGTCAATGAAATCCAGCAGAACATAAATTATGCTCTCTGATCACAGCACTGAAAGGCCACTGACTTCATCACCCTTCTCTTCCAGCATCAACTTTTATTTTGGCAGTTGTGAAGGATCTATTGTTCATTATTATATCTTTACTCTGCTGAATAGAATAGTTCTGTTGTAGCACCAAATAGTCTGCAAGCTGTCTATCACCAAGTGGCCATGATCTACTGAAGTTCTACTTTTTTCGCTCTTCTGTTTATAAAATAACTCAATTGCTCTCTGTGAAGGGCAAAACAATGAAAAACAAACCTTCCTTAACTGTTGTTTTTGGGATACTATGGAATCGGTTTCCATAGCTTACCTACTTAGTTTGGGTTGGAAAACGGAGGAATTTTTTTATTCATTGAATATTCACTCTTTCTTTGACACGCTTCTAGAAGTTTATAATGCTGTACTGGCAAAACAGAATAAATGTAATTATAGGTTTTTGGTTTTAAGGCTCTTTCCCCCTTTAATTGCTATCTGAAGTACATAAGCTTGTGAAGTGAGCACTTACCCTCCCCCCAGACTTTCTCAGTCTCTGCAGTGCAAGAATTAAAGCTCCTTCCTCTCCTCTCTTCCTTTAAAAGACATTTATGTTACTATGGTGAGGAAAGCATGTAGTATTTAGGAACTACAGACTAAATATAGCTATTTTCGTAACTCATTTTAAGTATTACGCCAATAATTTGCTGAAGCAATTCATATTACAGCAAGCAAAATTTATTTGCCCCAAACATACGAACATATACGTGCTTGACAAACATTGTAAGAGTTCAGGAAGGCAAACCAATCCTGGCTTTAATCCAGCATTCACTTGCCCTGAATCCAGAAATGGTCAGGTCTAAAACTACGTCTTTTCCCATTCCAGATAAAATTTTCTGGTAAATGTAAGGGAGAGGAGAGATGTTTTTGGGCTTCCAAAATTTCTAATTTTAGTCACTTTTTTCTTTCTTTTCATAATGGGTATATACATGTAACCAGCATGACTTACCGAATCAGGATTATTATTTAAAACAAAAGCTCAAACTGGAAAATAGTGATATTAAATCTGGAAAAACTCCCAGTAAATTTAAAAGTGTAATTGGGACTCTATAGGAAGACAACGTTGAATTGTATATCACTGCAGTCTGACAACAATCTTTTATTGAAGATATCACTCATGCAGCTTCAAAATAAAACTGGGAATAGGTTTTTCATTTTTCTGGCTTGTTGGCTTCAGTTATATTAGAAGCTACTCCTGTTTAGATGTGCTGGGATGATTTTCTGGCATGTATTTATAAACACTTGCCATAGTATACATAGATTATTTGGGTGAATGATCCCTTAAGTTACAAGTATATTCATAAATAAACTACCAAATAAACTTTTCAGTTAATGGCCACTTATTGCCATTAAAGATCTTATTGCACTAAATAGAGTATCTGAATAATTTACCCTTTTTCCTACTATGGATAAGTGCACTTACTGTGTACACAGTACACTTACTGTGAGTTTAGAAACGTTCTTTCCAAGAGAATAGTGAAGAGTAGGCTCAGGAGGGCTCAGCTGATGTATTTGCACACTTTGTCAGGTACATTGAGAGTATCTGAAGGATCTGTGTCTTAGATGGTGTATAATATCACTTAGAAAAGTCTGAAGGAATAATTTATGACTGTGTTACTGTGTTTTGTGCAGAGTCTTTCTGAGAAATTATGCTGTCAAAAGTCTGCAATTGCCTGGCAGTGAATCAGACCTTCAGTCTCTGGACAACTCTGGTGCAAAAGACCCAGCAGTGCATAGGTTGGTGTCAGTACTGGGTGAGACATGGGCATCCCCACTCTGGAGAGATGCTGAGGGCATGACATCTGCCTGTGGGATGGCTGTGAGGAAGGAACATGGAAGCTGGGAGCCCTGGCTTGTGGGATGAGGCTGCAGCTCTGGGGGAAAACGCAGGCAGGGGCTGGTAGCCAGCTGTGCACTTGCACAAAGTGGGGGGAAAGTCCAGGTGATGGTTCTGTTTTACTGGACTAGGATTTTTAGGTGGATGTTATATTCTGGTGAAAAACTTGGCAGCTCCCCTTATTATATCAGGCACTCAAGCTAAGTACCAAAAACTGGGCTGCACACGATTAGTGACCATATTTGAGGAGCTGCCTTAATGACCTCTTTCCCACTACACATGAGCAAGATGAATGGGACAGAACCTGAGTTTGGAGAGGGTCATTCAGTCACCCCAGCCATGAGACCGTCCCCTTGTCTGCTTTTCTTCCTCAGGCACGGCACACCTCCTGCCTTCAGTGTTGAAGAAGTCATGAGTCCCAGGCACAGCTCAGCTTCCAGGGCTCTCTGGTCTTAGTTCATACCCTGGCAAAAGGAAGTTGAATGAAACTGCACCATTTAGTGTAACCTTAAACTTAGGTTGATCTAATGGAAAGGTGACACTGGAAAGGGCCAGCCTGCTCATCTTCTCTTGTGATGGGTGACCTGCCATCTATGGATCCACAGATCTCACTGATTGCAGGGTGAACCAGTTCACTGCATTATCAAAGAGAAGACAGCTCTTTATTTTTTCTTTCTTTCTTTTTTTTTTTTCTTTTCCCCAGCAAGGTTAATTGCTTAGATAATTCACTTTGCATAGTCAGAGTCCCTTAATTTAACAGAAGGGAATTGACAGGAGGGCATTTCCCATCAAAGCAGTAAAAACAGTTCTGCCAGATTAGCCCTTGTGTCAGACCTTGTGCCTTGACTCTGACAAGGGTGCCCCACAGCCTTCCCATGTGCTCTGATGTGGATATCTTTGGTAAACTGAGCAAATAAATAGGTATGATAACGAAGGATTTCAGGAATTTTCTCATTAATCAGGAACACTTATATCAAAGCTATGATGAACAATTGTGGTGCTAAAAGGCAAAAATAATTTCCATTCAACATGCTCCAATATTCCCCTTTGTGAGCAATCTTTTTGCAGAATTCCAGCCTAGTTGGAGTTTTGGTGGGCTGTTAAGCTTTGTTCATTTGATTTGATGCATTTTTTGAGACATATCTGAAATATAAACCAGTATTTTCTACTTTAACTTGCTTGTGGGGACTTCTGAAGTGTAACTTTCTAGTTTGCCTGTATTTAAACCTGGAATATGTCGATGCTGGTTGTATTAATGAAAGCCACTCAGAACAACAAAGTCCAGAAAAAAACACAGATTGGACTTTTGGACAGTAGGTGCAGCAGTGCTGTTCAGTGAGATAACCCAAGGAAAAAAGAAATAAGAATGACCTGCTTTTTAAAGTACAGAATATTCCTGTTCTTTTTGTCAGTATGACTTGATCTACACCTGTGATTTTTGTAAAAAAAGTAAAAGGAAGGAATAGTTAAAGGTTGCTAAAACCTGCCTAATTTTGATAAAACTTTTACCATAGAAAAACAATAGTCCTCCTGGCTTTAGAGAGTACATCAAAACTAATTCTGCTAGTATTTTTATAACAGTCTTGAGAACATGAGTTTCAGTGAGCTAAGAAATAAAATTGTAACTGTTTGGCAAGCTTTGTGTGATTCTACTAATTATTGACTATTTGTAAATATAGTACTGTAGTATTTCCATTTCATTCTTGTCCTAGCTCATTGCTTTTAAATGTTTTATGACTGTAGTGTATTTACTGATGATATAAATACACCTATAAGTGGAAATTTAATTTATTTTTCCCTTTCCTGAAATACGTAAACCTGGCATCAAACCTAATGTTTTAATTCATTATTCTGTGGCATGCAAAAATGAGTTGATAAGCGTTCTAGTGCAAGTGGCTTTATGTTTTCATCAGGGATAATGTTTGAATCAAGAATAACAACAAAAATAGGAATATGCCAGCAATGCATATCAAAACAGCACTTTATTTGTGTAAATATATTTCTCCACAGCAGATACTGGCAGTATTTTTATATTTGTAGGCGTGCATCTAAGATTAAGTAATTACAATAGAAAGGTAAAGTTCCAGACTTCGATCTTAATTTAACTGAAGCCAATGGAAGTCTTGCAAAGTGCTGTAACCCTTTAAGCCCATTAGGTTTTGGGTAATTAGAAACTGCTCAATTGGACCTATCATAAAAAAACCCCTTTATTTCCTAAACTTAGTGATCTCACAGCACATAAGAAAAGTTTGCCTTAGTCAATTTAATGTGAATTATGATTATTGCCCTGATTTTTTTTTTGCAGAGAGTTAGGTTAGGCATAGTTTGCTGTTTCAGGAGCCACTGAGCTGATCTAGTGTTGCATTTCTGTTGTGAAGGGGATGTTTTGCTCCAACTCTTCTCCTGCCTTTTCCTGCAGGCTGACCCCCGTGTTCTGCTCCCTGGTGGCTCTGGACCTCTCTTTGTGAAAACGTTCAACTCTGTAGCTCTATAGGAAATTTCCAGTTGTTTTTGCTGGTTACTTTTCTGCCAGGTTAGCAAATTGATTTAATTCACAAAAGGGATCCGTGAAACAGCAGAACCAGTGTGCAGACAGGAGTGCTGGGAGCTCTGGAGGTGGGAAGTTTTCCTCTTCAGTGGTAGCAAATCTCACCTCTTGGCTGGCACTTGCTGGCTAAGACTTTGCCCAGCCACTGTTCCCTGATCAGTGCTACAAATTTTGAAGTGATTTCTGAAATGTATTTTGGGTATTGTATTTTGGTGATGATTGAAAGGCAGCTGAGGAACAGGCCTTTACCATGCAGATTTCAGTGCAGTTCTCACAGAGCTGGAGCTGCCTTTCTGGGCAGTTGCTGGCTGGAGGCTGAAGCACAGCTGCTGTCTGCAATCGTGCAGGATGAGATGGAAACTTTGCAGCTGTGTTTGCTGTTAGGTATCAGTTCCTTCTCAAAGAGCTTTCAGCTCTTGAAATCAGCTTTCACACCCATGGAATTTTTATAGACTTTTTTTCTCCTTTTAATATTAACTAAAGGAAATCTGTGCTCTTTTGAAAGCTTTTGTGTAGGCAGAACAAAAAAAATAAGAGCCAGATACTTGCCAGTGCTGTCAGAAAGAGAATTACCCTGTAGTTAAAGAACTCCTGTAGCACGCTAATATCCCAGAACCCAATATTTTTTGCTTTTTAAAATTCTTCTTTAAGCCCTTGTCTGCTTCAGGCAGGAGAACTTCATCTTGTTTCCCTATGCTTCCAACAGGAGCTGTAAGCAAGTTGAGTATTGTTTAATTCAATGTTAGAAGATATCTGATGATGTGCTTTTGGCTATATAGTTATTCAATAGGACCATAAGCCTGCCTAGGTACATGATATCTAATATAAACAGGTATGCCCTTCCATAAAAAAATGCTTAAGATGTTATATTTGTTCCCATTTTCCTAATTTTTGATAAGATAATTCCAACCGCATGTAGCATTATCTTCTTTATTTTCACATTAACATGAAATATAGATCTAAGGAGGAACATTCTGAAGGCACATTAACTTGTCTCTTTGCAAAAGAAAAGTAATCTCTGGAAAATGGATACTGTTTTCACATACATCTGACTGAATAGATTTTAAATATAATTTACAGTATAGAAAATCCCTACATTATTACCAATTTTTTTTTTTGCAGCTATGAAATGCCTTTCTGTTTTCAGGGTAACAAATATTGCTGCATTTATTCCCAGCTAAATTATATATTTGTTTATTGGCAAGTCTGAAGAGTTACATTGGGATGATCTTATGATTAACATAAAGTCTGAAGAGGTGGGGGCTGTTATCCACCTCTATTTTTCCTTTATTACTAGTTAATCCATTCATAAGGTTAACTTGACTTTTTTTTTGTTATTGTTATTCTCATGTGGAAATTTTTAACCACAAAACCCTAGCTACTGTCTGATTTTCATGATATTTTAATGCAAAACTTCAAGTTCATGAAAAATTTCTACACCTGAAATATTTCAGACAAAATATCACAAATATCAGACACTTCTTTTTTTTTTTTCCAAAACTTTTTTCACTGAAAAGTGTTACTGAAAAGCACCTGAGACATCTTCAGTCAACTTCATTATTTGTGCCTTCAAACCTGTAAGTCAGAGTAGTTCTGTCTCAAAGGTCTTCCAGTGTGAGATGTGGCTGCTGCAGTTGTGTGACCTGAGGCCAGAGGCAGGAGATGGAATTCCTCTTTTCAGATGGGAGAAATTTGGTAAGAAAACTAGTTAAGAAAACTAGTTAACTAGTAACTTTCTAGAATTTCTTGTGGACAAGTGGTACCAGAGCTTGCAAACAGTCACATGGAAGTCCATAAGATGGTTGACAAAGACCAGAAGACGAAGTGACCACATGTGTGGCCATTAAGATAGAAAATTTTGACAGCTCAAGGAGACACTGTTTTTGCAGTGCAGAACCTCTTGATTGCAACCTCAAATAAAAATGTAAATGGGGTTCCTCAAAACTCAGATGAGTGTCCTGGAAGGAGCTAAAAACATGTGAAGTGCAGCCTAGCCTTTTGGTGAAGAGACAGAGCCCATCATAATCAGGTATCAAGGCTTAGAGCCCAGAAAAAGGTTTTGGCTTGAGGTGTTTCTTTGGTAGTGTTTTTTTTATTAGTTCTGAAACTCTTTTACCTGGCAAAGTGATTGTTGGGTGTAAAAACAAGCCAAGGAATTTCAAATATTCAGCTACCCATGAGACGTTCCAGAAAGCTGCTTGGAGATTGTCCTTACAGAGCACATTTTGAGGTGTAACAGACTGCATCAGGTTTTGAAGTGTTTGAAGATCTTGGGGGAGATAAGGAGTAGGAACACTTTGGCATTGTCTTCCTTCATCTCACTGTTTTTTTTTTTTTTTTCACAATTAGAATTAGTCTCGTTGAAAAACCTTGTTTAGCTTCAAAGCACAGGTATGTCTCCTCCTCACTATAAACACTTTGACTGTGGGAACCAACAGACTAAGACCTTTTCGGCAGAAGCAAGACAAGTTGCCTTAATAAGACACTCATAATTATGATTTTCCCCATTTATGACATTTAAGCATATCTCTCTAGAAGACAAAATGTTTTATAAGTTAATCAGAACTGAAGCTGGCTTAATATACACTTAGAAAACATTGAAACAGTTTGGAGTAGAGGCTGGGATTCTCCTTGTTCTTCTGTCCCAGAAATCCCTTGTTGTCCCTGTAACAGGAGCAGAAAGGTGACTGTGCAGAATTGGCTTGGAGAGATAAGAAGTATAAAATGTTTTTTGTTTTTTGCTTTTTGTCTGACATGTGAGGTGTCCTTAATTTATTTAGTGTCCTTAATACACAGTCTTTATGTGCTGACTTGTGTGTCTTTTTCATACATATTTAAAGATTAATGGCCTCTACAGAGGACAATTATTTTCATTAATTGTCTGCATTTCTGTTTCTGACTCAGTAGCATCATTAGCAAAGCTTTGCATTTTTGCATTTAATATTTAATTCATATTGTTATACAATTCTTTTAGAAATGATAATACAGGAAAACATTTGCTTTTTATAGAACCTCTAATTTTATAGTAATTTCAGAAATACATCTAATGACTGGAAAGACAAAGTTAATACCACATTCTGCTCTCTTTTTGACAGCAATGTTACTAGCACAGTTCTAAGGTGTTGTGTATATGCTAACCTATGCAACACTGGAACATTAAATCTTATCCTTAGCTGATAGCCTCATTCACCAACATTTATGGGGGCATAAGGAAATCACATGAGTAATATATATGAGGTGTAGATATGAAATTCAAATCTCAGACATATTTGAATTTGAGGACAAAAATGGATAGTACAGGGAGGCAGCCTGGCCACTGAGGGTGAGAGAAATTATGGGTTGAATAGTGTCTCACCAGTGATTTTGTCCTGAAAATAGTAAACTCTATAAAATCAATCTGATGGCATATATTACATATGAGACACCATTACTAATCTAAGTATTAACCAAGGAAGTGAAAGTTAGGTCACAGACTGATCAGAAAATCAATAAAAACTTAAAGGTATATTGAGAAAATGAAAAAAAAAACCAAACCAAAACCAACTAAACCAACCAACCAACCAAAACATTTAATTTTGTTTTCTTTCCCTCTCCTGACCTTTACAAGTGTTTTCACACACTGGTTAAGACACATCCTGTAATGGTTATTGGAGGACTGTGAGTGTGGAAGAACAATGTGTACAAACATGCAACTGTGAAAGAGAATGGAGTGGAAGAACCCTAACAAACTGCTTCACATGTAACTCATGAACTAGGTAGTTGTGGAGCACCACATCATTCTTATGAAATGAACTCTCAGTCCTCATATCAGTATTACACCCCTGTTTTGTATATACTGTGTGTTTTAGGAGCCTACTCATACAATATGGAGCTTTGTCTCAATCCCTAAAACATGAAGGAGTCAAACACCAGTGGTTATTCTCTGTCCTCATTTCATTTCTGAACAGAGATCTACAACTATTGCTGTCATGTCAGGTCCTGCCTTTGGATGTTTTTGTATTTATCTCACTGTGGACAACAGAAGTGACACAAACAGTGAAGGGGAAGTCATGACTTCTTTTGCACGTAAATATCCAGGTGGAAAGAACCATTGAACCAAATACTGCTTCCACATGAGCCTGGCGTGTTTATGAGGCAGAGCACATTTAGGTCTGGCAAGGGGCCATGCTGTCTTAATGGCACGTGGGTGGCAGAGTTGCCTGGTAGATGAAGGCATTGTTCATGTTGCCCTGTCACCTTATTATAAAATGTCACCACAGCTCTATGCTCATGGCCAAAATTGCTGTGCTACAGCTTCCTTTTCTACTTTTGGGTAAGCATTGTGACTTCCAGGACAAATGGAATCTCTCCACTGTTTCAGAAAGAAGATCTCTGCAGACCATTTTGCCCCTAGGCCCTCTCTTGCCCAGGGACCTGTCAGAGCAGGAGACTTGTGCATCAACTGGTTGGGAGTGTGGCTCGCTATCTGTGAACCAAAAACAATCTTGCAGCAGATCTGAAGCTCAGGTGTGAGTTTGAGAGTCCAAATTACCTTTTGGATAGTGGCCTCTGGCTACTGGCTTGTGTAGGCAAGTTTGTGTGTTCATCAGGAAAATAAAGTGAAAAAGAGCAGTATGAAAGACAAGGAGCAAAGGAGGAGGGATGGTGTAACATTGTGTAGGCTGGTGCAGCTGTGCAGGCAGATGTGCTTCCAGGGGGTAATTCTGTACTTGATGTGAATCCTCTGAGAAGTTCAGTAGGGCTGAGCTTGCCCGGGAATCTCTGTCTTTCCTTCCACCTTGAAAAAAGCAGTGAGAGAGGAAGGTTTTAAACCAAGGACAGCCTAGGAGAAGCTTTTGGACATTATTGTTCATAAATCCCTCTTGCCTGATTCTTCCTTTTGCCTGTGGAAACATGATTTCATAAGTCGTCTTTTGAACAGATCCACTTATTTGCGAATACATTATTCCACCAGTTTGCCCTGCCGGCAGGGCTACTGATGCCTTAGGATTCTTAAGATTTGTAGCATATAGATTTTTAGTATAGCTGTATAGTTTCCAACACTTTAAAATAGCAGTTAACAGTTACTAAACTTCCCTTTCTCGTGCTCTGTATCAAATTCCCAAAATTCTTCAAGTCTTGTTTAATGTTCTTTTCAAGGAAAAGATTTTAGTGAGTACATCTTGTTTGGGACACATACCTAAAAAGTTATCATTGTAGTCAAAGCCACCTAGAAGGCCCAGAGACCTTGCAGAAGCTCCAAAGAAGGCATGTGACCTGAAGATGATGATGGTGAAGAAGAAAGGGGTCTTGAGACCTCCAACTCAATTCTGAGAAGGCATGTCAAGGGGTGGACCTTAGGGAGGTTCTAGGGGTGGACAATTTTCAGGTTGGATGTATCCATTAGATGTGGTAATTAATTAGTGCTATACAATTGTATAGCAATTGTAAAGAAAGCAAAAAGAAGCCCAGAGGTGTATGGTACACTATTGTTCACTTATGTATCCAGTGTGCCTTAAAGGGCTTTAATAAAGACTCCTCTCTACTTTATCTTATATTAATATTGTCCAGAAAGTTCTTTTCTTCCATTTTTAGACAGCATTACACTGAAAAGACTAATTGGTTGGGTCAAAAGGGAAAGTGATACTTCCTGAAGAAGTTTGTCTTGAAGTCTTTACTGACGAAAAAACCACATACAATGGATTGGTTGTGGCATCTGGGGATAAGCAGTTTTCTTTTTTCCTTCAAGTGTTCTCTTAGAAAATAGAAACTCGTTTCAAAAACTCTGCATCTCTGAGGGTAATAGGTCTTCTATGAGAAGGCCTCTCAGAGTGAATGTCAGCATTTACAGGAAAACATTTCAACACTCCTTTTACATGAAAAGTGATTAGATGTTCTTTATTCCTTGAAGTGTATGTGTTTGTCTCCTCTGTATTTTACTTCTACCCTTATATACATGGCTTTTCTCTGGATGGTGGTACAGACTTGTAAAATAGATCTCTCAAGTACTCTGAAAGGCTATTCAAAAAGAGTGTTGTAGCATGTGCAGTCTCAGTAATGGTGGTGTCTGAATAGCCTATAAATAAGGAAATCCTGCGATATTTCAGTAATGACTATTTTGTTTTATTCATATGGCATCTGGGTTTTGAATAACATTATTCAGCCCTTACGCCTTCTAGTGATGTAGAATCTTATTCTTACATGCGTAAAGATGCATTAATAAAAAGGCAACATTTTGATTCCTACTCTGACATAGGCAGAGAGAAATGTTGCATGCAGGATTAAATAGTAAAACTTCATTGTGGGTTTTATACATTAACTTCAGTGTAGTGATTTGCAACAATCTGGGCCTTACTGAAAAAAATCCCTTTGAACTGGCGGCAGTTTTTAGTTCTCTTGAACTTTTATTTTGGGGAATGGGGGCTGATTTACTGAAAAATACAACCAAGTGAACAAGCAGCAATATATTTTTAATGGGCTAATCTTTTGTTTTTGCTTCGTGTGCACTTCTCAAACTTCTTGAGTTGATTGACTGCTTTGTATTTCTTTGTTCTAGGGTCAATATACACAGAGGTACTGACGTGGCTGTGTACTATTGTCTGTGCACATCTGGGCTTGTGTTAAAGCAATGAATTCCTGAAACAACCTATTTTAACTTTGCATAATAGTGACCACAGGTTGTAGTAGAGAACCTTCTAAGCTACAGATGAGTTGAGAGCTAATATCAATGCAAAAATTTTGCATTGATTTTTGTCCATAAAATACAGAAAAGTATTCAAAATAAGGCAACAGGAATGTGTCTAACTCTGCACTGCATTAAAATATTTATTGTGAAATATTTAGTGCAGATATAAATGTTTAACGCCAAGGGTGCACTTATGGGGTTTTCCATGTTTCTGTTAAACCTTAGGTATAAATTATTAGATGGCGGCAAATGAAAAGGAAACAACATCATGTTCTTTGTAGCTATGACCCAATGTTTGAATTATTCCATAATGTGGAGAAACGTTTCCCTTTCTGATCCACAGAACTGAATGTTGCCCAAATTAAATATTACGCATGTGAAATGTCCTCATTGACAAGATGTTTCTCAGTGGAGGAAGTGTAATATATGCATACTAGAGTCACTCTGAAAAGTGGAAAGCAAGATTTTCTGCTCACCTTTTGATCTCTCAGAAATCAGTAAGTGACAGAGATACATTTAGCTGTATTAGGTCTTCAGGGAAGACTAAAAAAAATTACTCACATTTAGTAAGCGTCTGATTTCCAAATTGCCCCTGCAAATTTAATCTGGTGCTGTGAATTCATAATAGTTCTTATAACAAAATTATCTTTATTGTGCTGTATCAGAGTCCTTACAGTATGCTGCAGAATGTGTGCTGATAAGCAGGTGCTTTTTAAAGATTGTGAAAGTCTGAAGAAAGTCTATAATTTCAGACTGTAAAAATCTGAGCACTCCATGATGGAGCTTTCCTTGTCTGCACTGTTAATTTATGTTGTTTTACTAAACTTTATCTGTCACACATAACCATGTTATCTTTCTCTAAAAATGTGCATCTTAATATGAAGTAAGTCAAGAAATTAATTCTGAGAAAAGTGCCATTGCATGCATGTGTTTGCACCCTGAACTTTGGGGCCACTAACCACAGCGTGTTACATGGCCACTCTGAGTGCAGCTACTGGGTGACTGTTGTCACCCAGTGCTTCCAAACATGTACAGGTTTTGAGCATTCATCAGAACAGACGAATGTTCTTTGGTGAAGCCCAGTGATGTGCTATAGTTTTTGAGTACAATGGACCCGGTAACAGTATGCACCATTAACATTCATAACAGTAAAAAAACCTGTGTTGTTGACAAGAATTGCATTTGTCTTTATTTGGTTTGATGGAGTAAAAAGCATTTAGTAGACATTTCATTGATGTGAAGGAAAATGAAACACTTCAGTAAAAGCAATGCCAGCATCTGCACTGCCTTGGTAGGGTTGCCATGACACCTGCACATGTACTTCCATGGTTTTGTATGGATTATTTAAAAACTCTCTTACCATGACTATTTGAGTTTGAAAATCAATGCCATGCTGAAACTACAATCTGGAACATGAGAAACTCCCAAATCCCCCTAGCAATGATCAGTACTTTTTGGCAGGCTGTGTTTGTAGTGCGATCAATTGTTTTTTAATCTATAACTTGGTGCTGCATTGGTTTTCAAGCTGCACTGTTAAACTATATTTTTGAAAGAAAAATATTGTGATATACCAAGCTTCAAAACTGATTTATTTTCATCCTCTTAGCTCAAGCTCAGTTTTCTAGCATGTGGTGGTGCAGTGTGCAGCAAATTTATTGCCTAGGGCAGTTTGAGACTATCCATAACTTTGTCACTGGGAAAGAGACAGCTGGATTTTCCCTGTGTATTAGCAGGACTGTGCAAGTTCTGACAGTTTTGACTCTTTCTTACTCACTTTCACTTATACCTTCAGGCAGGTAGATTCTCCTTGTGGATTAGAATGTTTTAATGTGAAATCAAAGTCACTGTGAAAGGTATTTCTTGTAGAGGATAGAATAAACACCTGTGCACAGCACATATGAAGCTAAGGATGGGATAGATGGTTTTAACACCTGTTGATTTATGTGAATCTGTAGCTGCCATCCTATCTCCAGTCCATCTTCATTTACTTTTGAAAGCTTGTTCTCAGGCTTAATCACTCTTTTTCTTAAAAGCACAGTTAGATTAAAGAGGTTTCAAACTTTTTATAATCTCATCTGATTGAGCAGGAAGATAGTCAAAAGACAATAACAAAACACAGTTGTTTACCATTTCCTTAAAACTCGATCAATCTTTAGGCAATAGAGTATTGTAGAAGTAGGCCACATTCCCAAAACAAAGCCAACATTTTACATAGTCTGATACTTGTCTCTCTCTTGGAAACTGATGATTAGTACTGTTCTAGAGACTGATATACTTGAATTTTCTGACTTATTAGCTCAACAGCACG
The DNA here is from genome assembly GCA_013396775.1 of Cephalopterus ornatus. Lineage (NCBI taxonomy): Eukaryota > Metazoa > Chordata > Aves > Passeriformes > Cotingidae > Cephalopterus > Cephalopterus ornatus. Next base: position 73,595 of record VZRE01005983.1, on the reverse strand, counting down.
GAACGAGCTGTTGTGATGGATGGGTAGTGCTGGACAGCCAACCTTTTTGCCATGTGCTTTCAAGGGACAGGAGGGTTTGGGTGTCACTTTTCTGTGATGATTCTTTTGTGCTTTTGAGTACCTGGTTTGGAATTGTCCTTTAAAACTCAAACAGGTCAGTGTTTGAGATGCTCCAGAAGAACTGTTCGAGAAACCTCCATTCCCTGTCTATTTTTCACACCGGTGGTTTAGCAACAGTGAGCAGGACTGGAGCAGGCATTAGGTCCTGAAGTTACTTAACTGTACAGGAGTGGGAGCGGACTGCGTGAAGGTTCAAATGATGGGGTGCCTCGCTTGACCAAATGTACAGAAAACAGCTGAAATACTAGGAAAGGATGTGGTTCATCAGCTTAGTACTTCCAGATGAAATGTGCGACAGAGGTATTCTGTGGGAGGATGGAGGTAAATGCACATGTGAATGATTACCTGCAGTCTTGAATGAATCCTCTGCTTCAATGTCAGCTTGTACATGGTAGCACAGAGGCTTCCCAAAGTGGAACAGACATCGCGCACAGTGCTGTAAAGCTGAAAGAGGGGCAGACTTGTGAAAGTGGCTCAGCTCATGCTGTGCCTTTGGCATACAGAAGAGCCTTCTGATAATTCTGGCATCTCATTTAGAAAACATTGCCCTACTTTTCTGTAAAGTGGAGATCAGAATGCTTTCAAACTGTCAGGCTTTCTGCATGGAATGGGAGGGCAAGCAGTGATAGTGGTCAGAGATCCTATGTTTTGGAAACAAAACTGAAAAACCTACAGTAGTATTCAGGGAAGTTTGTGTGCCTGCAGACAAGCTTGAGAAATGAAAGCGCTGTCATGGATTCCACAGAGAAAGAAAAAAGAGAAAGGGAAGTATGATATATGATTCCAGAGGGCATCCTTTGAAAGCATGTGATTCTAAATCTTGTTCTGCAGCCGGATTTTTGTTGGGTTTCACATTTTTTGTATCTCTCTTTTCCTGTGTTTTTTTTTCTCATTTTTCTTTCCAGGTGCATACAATCCAACCTCCATGGACTAATATCCAATATGACCAATGTACATTGCCATATGCTACTATTTGTTGTAAACTTAAAAGAAAATTATGATGTTGTCTTTTAAAATGTTTTATCTAAACAAGCCAGTATTCCAGATTTTTCCTACTTCCGGTTATTTCTCTTCTCCATATATAGAAGATGAAAGGATATATCTGAAATGTTTTAACAGATTCATCCCTACATAGTGTTGACATACTTGGTCATCAAGATCAAGCTTTCAGCTTGTCAAGTGGGAGACAGAGAAAGAAATTCACTGTTTTATTCAGAGAGCTGAAGGCAAATGATGGACTGTTATAATGGAAGATCTTGGAGGATCTGTAGGGGATTCTGAAATGGCTGCTGAGAGCTCTCAAGAACGAGAAGGTCAGGAAATGTGCATTGGCATTTTTCTCTTGGATGTTATTGTTTACGGTGCTAGCTAAAGGATGCAGAAATTCCCAGTACTTTTATCAAGCATGAACATCTTTTTGCTACCGTTGTTACAGGTCCATGGGAGTGGGAGATCTGAGAGTGCACCAGGAATTCAGTCCTTAAGAAACAACAAGCAAAAGCTGTTTGAAGGAGCAGGAAGTGGTGTCAGGGAATTGTATTGCTCCTGAAATTGCGTATAGCAACTGCAAGGTCCCTTCTTAAAAAGAAAAGAAAGTATGATAGTGACACTAAAATGGATACTGGATTCTGCTCAGCTGAAGGATGCCTTCTGAGTGCAGAGCCCTGCACGAGTGAAACCCAGTGCATCAGCTTGCTGAGCATTCTGCTGGCCAAAATATACCTGTGCCTAGAGGTTTTAATTTTGGTGCAAGGCAATGTTTTGGCAAGTGAGTAGAGCAAATGAACAAAAAGGATTGATGGATTATATTATGATCCCAGTCCTGCAATTTCAGGGACATGTACAGACCCACAGGAACTTTGTGGATCTTGAGTAGGATTCATTCCAAACAAAACAACGTCCCTCAAAAAACACATCCTGTTTTTAGACAGCCCATTTCACCTCTGGTCAATGGAGAGTGACAGCCTTCTCTAGCATTGGAGAGAGAGTGCTGCACTTCTTTCTACAGTGATCTTAAACAAGGATGTTGAAATAGTCTCTAGAAAACTGTATTGGCTTCCACTGACAATAGAGAGAGATGATGTGAGTAGCATAGACTAGATGACAAATTTTTACACAATAAACATTAGGCAAGAGCAATAAAGCCTTTTGATTCATCAGTTCTCTTCTTTCATTTCTCTAATGGTGCTGCTGACACTGTTGATCAGAATTAGTGCTCTTAAAAGAATGTACTCAGATGTGTTCAGAGAATCTTACTCTTCTATTAACTTCATGTTCTCCACAAGATAGCAGTGGTGTTACTCACAAGAATTCCATGGAAAGAATTCTGTGTTTGGGGTATTTCTTTTAATAGACTTTATTGGAACTGTATTTTTCTGCTGTATATTGGTCATAGGAAAGACTAAAATGAAAGTGACAGACTTGAGCAGAATAAAATCAGAAGACTTTTGTAATTTTCTGAGAGAAATGCATTTTGGCATTGCTAAATGGGAAAAATAAGAAGCTTGGATTTACTTCACTCGGCAGCAAGCTTCAAAGACTCACATGGAAAAGAAAAATTTGCATGACTGGCTGTATGACACGGAAGTAAGATATTAAAGTTTGATGTAACAAAAGTGCTTCATATAGCACCTTAGTACGGCTGCAAGTCTATAAATGGCTGAGACATTTTCCTAGACTTTTGTAGTCATCTTCACATGTTGTGCAATATTTATTCTATCAGACACTGTGTTAATTTTTCTCTTACAATTCAGTGTACACATTTGGAAACACTTCAGTGTACCCCAAATTAAAGTAATTCATCAAGACAACAAAGCTAGTTTGCTTAAAGATTCATGATTTTTCTTCTGGAGAAGACAGTTAAAAAGCAGCTGTCCTGCTATATTACTGATGTTTAATATTGACCCTTCTACTGACTAGTATTTAAAGATCACATATTCACTGCCTGGTCACATTTAACATTCTATCATAGCTTCTGTGTAGACTGTATATTTTTATAGTTCATGAATGTATGGGGTAGGTTGACCCTAACTGGCAGCTAAGTCCCCACCCAGCAGTGGGATAGGGGAGAGAACTGGAAAAGCAAAAGCAAGAAAATTTCATAGGCCAAGATAAAGGCAGTTTAATAAGTGAAAGGGGAAAAAAAAAAGAAAAATCACCAAGTGATGCAAAGGCAATCACTTGCCACCTCCCACCAGCTAACTGATGCCAGGCCAGTCCACAAGTAACAGCTACTTTGGAAAAACTCCCCCTCTTTTATTGCTGAGAGTGACATTATATGGTGCACAGTGTTTCTTTGGTCAGCTGAGGTCAGCTCTTCTGGGTGTCTCCCCTCCCAGACTTTTGCTCATCCCCAGCCTGCTGGGGGGTGCAGTGAAAAAACAGAGTAGGTCTTGATGCTGTGTGAGCGCCATCCAGCCATACTTAAACCATTGGTGTGTTGTTAGCACTGTTTTGGTCAGCAATCTAAAACAAGGTACCATACAGGTGAAGTGAAGAAAATTAACTCCGTGTTGGGCAGTCCCAGTACAATATACCATCTGACTTAATGCTGCAATCACTTTATCAGCAGTTTATTAGCAGTTAGCAGAAACCATTTTTAGAAGTTAGGGAGAGAATATATTTAGGAAGAGATATATTTACTTTTCCTAACTTCACAATATCCTATAGGGCTTTATTAGCAAAGTTAGGGAAGATTAGAGTCTCCTTGATATGCATCTTAGTCACTCTTCAATTGTCCAAAAGAAGTCTACTATAGTCAACTTCTTTCATAGCCCCTAAGACCAATACTTCATTTTAGATTATGTATCTCCAAACTCTAAAATGTATATGGGGAAATAAACGTGAAAAAATACAGTTTTCATGTCAGTAAAAATCTTAATTTGTTGGGTTTAATTGGTTTGTAAACAATAGCTGAAAATTCAGCATTGATTAAATCTGCTGGTTCATAAATACATTTTATATACATTTCCTTGCTATTTGGGATTCAGGAAAAGGACATTTATATGTGACTTTTAAAAAGGCGACAGACTATAAGTACATAAGCACCTTGCAAGAGGCTGTAGCTGCTCCATTTATTTATTTTTTGTTCTTTGACAGGAGCTACTAAAACAAATCACCAATGTCCAAGTGGTAATTACAGTTAGACTTCTTTGTTCTCGATTAAAAGTGATTTGTCATTCAGCAAAATCAAATGCTGCCATTTAGTTCAAATACAGACAAAATGTACTTGTAAAATAAGCTGCACTCTCTCATATTTTAGGTTGTCTTTAATCATGTTGTGAAATCTAGATTTTAAAAGGCACACACATAATAGAGAATTGGAGTATTAGCATCTTTTGTTCTTAAATTTCAATTACATAGTATTGTTTCCTTTCAATTCAGTAGAAGTAATTAAGTCTATCATGCTGGTGGTCAATCCCCAGACGCAGCTTGTGCTGCTACTTACTTCAGAAATACATTTTATGACAGACTTTAGAGTAGCTATAAAGAAACAAAAATTGTCAGTCAATCATTACAGCAGAAAAATCTTGGCATAGGAGTAGGAAGGACTGATTTATGTTTACACAGGTGTGCACTTTGATAATGTTGTTTGCTTTGGTTGAATGAGCCTAGCGTTTCGTTGGTTGAGTAAAAATAGAAGGTTAACTCAATGGGGCAAATTCACAATAATTAAATTTGTTCTAGATGCGTTCCAAGGAAACTGAGGAACACTGTTGAGAAGTGCAAATTGCAATACTGAAGTCCTATTTCATATTACTTTAGAAGCCTAACAATCCACAATCCTCTGCATAAACATGTTTATGCCCAACTAAAATACATTGAGTCCCATAACCCTTGTACTGCCTTGTTCATAGAACCGAAAACTTTCACACTCTCTGCCTCACTGCTATTTGAAACTAATTGTTGAAACTTATGTTTCAGGTTCTCAAATATCATAAACTGTTGTAATTTTTTAACCTCAGAGGAAACAAGAATTTACATAGACACTTATTTAGCTTTTGTACATATTCATGCAACAGTTTAATAGGATAACTGCTTCCTACAGTTTTGGACCCCTAAGAAGACTATTGTTTCCCCAGATATCTCATAAAAGTTGAATCTAATGTGAATTCTCAAAAGAGTTAGAAAAATCAGTATTTGGGAAAAACACAAAACAACATACATTTTTAAGAGTCATTACATGAATAATAGTACTTATATGCACAAAATGTACAGCTCACAGTTGGGAAGGTGTTATTTCAAGGCAATTTATCCAACAAAAACACATATCATGTTGTTTGAAACGCATAAGGTTCACAATGAAATAGCCTCAGCCTCAGTACTGTGTTACTGGCACAGACCCCACCTTGACTGTGCTGCCTTTTTCCCTCACCAGCTCATGCATGTGACTACCTCAGGAGCATGTTTCTGAAAAAATGCCTGACTGTTCCTGAATTGCACAAAACTTTCAAAGGGGTGCTTAGGCAACAAATAAACATAAAGCAAACAAACAAAAATTCCTCAAAAGCATGGCAGCCTGTAAATGTTCCCAAGGAAACCAAGTCAGTGTGCTCCTGCTTGCTGTTAATGTGGTAGGTGTTTGCAAAATGTATGAACTTCTCTGATCCGAAACACTATTAAAATATCTCAGACCAAATCTAATTTGAACTCTTGTGAAAATGTTCTTATAATGATGAGAAAATGTAGAAAAGAATTATTCTGGTTATGCAGAATATCTTCTCTGTTATTTTGACATTTTTTGAAACCAAGCTGCAGCAATATAATCTTTTTCTGAAGCTTTAAACTGATGCTGCTGTACTTTCATTGTGTATGTGATCATAGATGAGTCACTGAATTTTTCTTCACATTTAGAATTGGATTTCATAATGTTTTTCATATGCCCTTCATTAATCTCGTGGTGTAAACCCAATTTAAATGTGGCATATAATGCTATCATGTCACAGTATTATATTATGTCATTATTTTTCGACTAAAATTCTGGGGAAAAGAACAAATGGCTAACAAATTCAGACATACATTTGACAAAAAATCAGTGGAACACTAACCTTTATGGCTTTTTAACCATCATATTAAAATTAATTCTCTACGGTTTTCCAAGTCTGTAAGCAGAGGAGGAAGAGATAATGTTCTAATGTCTTTTGGTTTTTTGTAGCCTATTTCAGAAGAATCTGACTAAGAATGGATTATTAAAGATATATTTGGACATAAAGGTCTGATGTAGACTGGGATCTTAAGTTTAATTTCAGCTGTCTTATTGGATTATTTTATGTGGGTTCTGTGGGGCTTTGAAAAAAATTACAACCCCCACCCACTCCCTGAACTGTTCCTGTCCCTCTTTCTTTCCTCTGTTCCTTATGTGTCTAGACTGGGGGGCAGGAGCTCCTGTAAAATTTCATTTAATGATACCATTTACCTGGGAAGTATCTGCTTCATCATGTCACAATTTAAACAAGATAGTCATATGAAGAAAACTAATTTCTTGTGAGAATATAGTCTACAAATATTGTAGCAAGTATGAAGACTTTTACTTAATGGTTTTGTAGACTGGCATGTCATGTAGTCTGTGAATCATCACGTTCAAAACACCAGCAGAGCAGTACAGCAGCCTCCAGTGAACCTTGCAGTGGCCCTGCAGTGAACCAGACTGGGGAACTGAACCTGAAATGGTTACTACTCAGACACGTTTTCCTAGGAGTTCTGGCTCATTTCCCTGGTACAGCTCAGCGTGTGTTAGGGCGGGTGGCAGCAAGTGTCAAGGCAGAGGGGAGCTGGGCAGGACCCACCCTCACAGTAAGGGCAGAACTCACCCCAGACTGAGCTGCTCTGCAAACTGGGGTGCCAGAAAAACCCTTGGGATTTGTTTGAGTCTATTCAAAAGCAGTTTGAAGTGAGGTGTTGACGAGTGCTTGGAAAGCTGTACTGTGCTCTAGCACCTTGCAATACCGGAATGTCTTTCCAAAGCTTGGCTTGCTTTCTTGTTCTTAGTCATAAAGTAAACAGATCTAGTAAAGTAAATGGGAGCTATGTTATGTGCTTGCAGGATTTTTCTCCACATGAAGGAAGAATCTCTCAAGATGTTTAGTTTTTTCTTTTACTGCCCCTTTACTCAAAGACCTTTCCTCTCCAGGAGCTGAAGCCTTGTGTTTCTGCTTGGACTTCCCTTTCCCGCTACTGGACTCATCTCTCCTCCCTTCTATCTTTGAAAAATATTAATCACAGATTGACCATCTGAGTGAAGTTCTTCCATGCTCAGTAGCAAGGCTGACCATCATTTTCCCTGGCAGCCATTTTTCACACCTGAGATAAATGCTAGCCAGGTTCCCAGCTCCAGCTCCACAAGCTTGGGAGCGGTATCAATGTGCTCAAGCAGAAGTGCTGTCTGTCAGGACTGGTGTGAAGATATTTAAGTAGTGAAAAAAGGGTGTCTTTCACAATGGTTTCATGTTTAGGATTTTTCTAGGAAATTAGTCAGCTTTTTACTAGTTTTTCTTTGAAAAGAGGGTTTTGTGAGGAGAGTTTAATCTTATAATGCCTTGACATTCGTTTATGTAATTAACAGATTTTTAGATCCACATAAATTTCATTTTAAAAAAAGATAAAAATTATCAAAACAATCAATTCAAACACTATCCATAATTTAAATGTTCTCTGGAGTTCTAGAGCCATGTAACTTCAGCTAGTCTAGGTTCTTTACTTAACACATTTCAAGCAGTCTTTTCTGTGAAGTTCAGCATACTTTTCTGGAGAAATAAACTTTTGTTACTTATACTAATACATCATTATTCACATTGCTTGCATATTTATGATTCTGGTTTTTGATGGCTACAGGGTAATGACTGTATTTGCAAATCAAAGACATGCATAAATTTTTAACATCCATACCCATGCATGGGGACCAGAACATACAGTTCAGAAAAAAGAAGTAATAAAACATTCTTAAGAACTTTCAGCATCATTACATACTTCACCAGGATTTTTTTAGTCAGCAGTTTTTAGAATACAGTACATACCAAACATTGATCCCAATTCAACTTTTGTGTTTCTTTTTAACGAATAGTAATTAGCTCAGGACTTTCAGTAGTGCCTCAAAGAACAATTTTGCCCTCTCAGAGTTGTAAGCATGGGATTTTTTTACTACTAGAGGGTTTTGTTCCTGTGGTAGATGATGGTGGTAGTGTTTCTCCAGGGATTCACCAGAATGCTATTGTACTGTGCACAGATTTGTGTTTTCTTACATAAAAACTTATAATGTTGCTAATTTAACTCAAATAGTTGTAACCAGGGTTAGAAATAATATCAAAGTTACTCTACATAGATAATTTTATATCCTTTGTGTAATGGACTGACTTAAACTCAGTATGTCTGTAATGAAAGAATTTAATTATGAATACAAAACAATTTGTTCAACTTCCAATGCAATTCAGTTCTTTGGAGTAGGGGAAAAGGCAAACCTCAACAATCTCTTTAAACATCTATGCAGTTTCCAGTTGTCACAGCATATAGGATGCTGTGCAGTCATTGTGCTTAGACTGAGTAATTTAAATAGTAAATGGGATGTTGGGACTACTGTTTCTCATTAATGTACTTTTATAAACAGCATAAATAACTGTTCCTGATCTGGTAATGAATCCATTCTGTGAGGAAATTGTGGCATTAAATGTAAAAAATCCATTACTTTATTACGGAATCAGCTACGGTCCTGTTGAAGCAATTACACCATTTCCTAATGACCTCAAAGGAGTTAAATGAAGTCTGTACTGTTCTGCTAATTTTCTCTTAGTATTCCATACGCTCTCATAAGATAGGAGACTGGTCCAAAGCGAAAACCTATGCCCCAGCAGTGAGAGCTATACCTTGGAAAGGCTGTCATCTGCTGCAATGTGAGAAAAGCCCAACTGGTTTGTGAGAGTAACACAGGATTTGGAAGCACAGCTGTGAAATAAGCATGATCGGAATTCAGAAAACTTCTTATTAAAGGCTACTACAGCTGCTACTTAGCTTCTAGAGCTAAAAGACAAAAAGAGGCACATGCTTATGATCTAAATATATGAACAGCATAACTTGTTTTATTATCTGCTTTGTAGAAAAAGCAGAGAGCCTATAAACATCTTACCCCATCAATGCAGGTTGGAATAGTGACACCGGTAGAGCAGCGCTTCTAGTCTTTACACAGTTTAATATGTTCTGAGCACAGAGAACTTGTCTGATTTCTCATGTAAGTTGCTGTCTCATCTTGCTTGTTGGTGCAAGCACGGGAGATTACAATGTGAGTAATGAACTGTTTGTGCAGGACAGGTTCTGCATTGAGCTCTGACCACTGCAGCTCTACATGGCCTTTGCAAAACCACTTGGGAACTTGCTGTGCCTGTATAGAGCTGAATCCTCCTTGCACTGTGAGTGCTGTAGGCACCTGTGTGTTTAAAGGAACTTCAGCTGTGTTTATCTGTATTGGGCAGAGCTTCCAGCTAGTAAAAAGCAGTCCAAAAGAGGCCATGCTCTCAACAAGCATTATATGTGAAGAATAACCACATACATAATTATATATACAAAATTTTTCAAAATTACAGTAAATACAGTACATACCAAATTGGCCTTAACACAGTGTCTGATGTTCCTGCTTATACAGTAGCAGTCCTAGGAACATTATTATTATTTTTTTTCTTTTTAAAGACAATTGTATCTCCTTTCAAATTGAGAAGCAGTGAACTTTGCAAGTTGCATCTGCACTGCTAGTGCAATTTGCTTGCTAAATTCTTTAATTGGACGGTATAGGAAAGTCATTCTGTTTGCTACTGCAGAAAAGTAGTAACCTCTATAGAAATTTTTCTATGAAGGATTGTCTGCAGGTTAGATTTCAATCCACATAAAACCCAGGGTTGTGATTCTTGCTTTATGCTGTCACAAAGTGTGCAATTGCTCAGAAGAGACTTCTAGAACCGTCTGGGTGCAGTCTTGTGCAATGTGCTCTAGGATGACCCTGCTTGAAAAGGGAGGATGAAGCAGATGACCCACAGCTGACCCTTCCAACCGTACCCAATTCTGGGATTCTGAAATTCCCCGTGCTGATCAGAAGTACCTACTGGTTCAGGCACTTGTGTCCCAAGGGGCACACTCCAATACTGTTCTCAATATCTTTTTGCGTGAGACCTGAAAACAGTCTTTTGTCATGGCATGTGTATGCTGCATTTGTAAGTGCCAAGTTCTACGGATGTTTAAAGAGAGGAGGGAACAAATCAGCATGTTTATGATACAACCTTCTTTAAATTTGTTATTCAAGAAGGTCATCATAGAATTGTGTAAATTTTGTTAGGCATTAGGTTGTCATCTGTGCTTACTAAAACCTTCTCTTTACCTTCAAACAAACTTGCTCTTGTTTAGGATTGCCCTTGCAGAGCATGCTTTCTGTTCTGCAGGTTCTGCCTCTGTCCTAACTGAAGTCAGTATCTGACTTCTGTGCGATAGGATTAGAGACCTACTTATTAGGGCATCCTAGCAATGCTGGTGTGTTACTACGCAAGAGTTCAAAATAGAGAGTTAAAGAACACTCACTACGCCTGATTGATCATAGAGAATGGTAAGGGCAGGGAGCAGAAACCTGATGTCCAATTTCTAGGCTGTCCTCATGAAAAGCATCTATCCTCAGGCACCTTTCTGCTGATGTTAGGTCACTCATGTTTTTAAGTCACAGTGTCACTTACACATCTTCAAAATATGGCTTCTGCATATTGGAAACCATGTATTTAGAAATTGATTATGAATTACAGACTGCTTTGGAAAACCTACCTTGAAGTAATGCTACTGATGACCACTGTTAACTGCAAGTACACGAAAATGAAGGCTCTTTGGAGGCTGCTTATAAAATCTGCTTCTTGCTGCCTTTATCTTCCTTCCAACTGTCACAACAGCTATTAGGTTATTGCAGGCAATCAATCATCCGTGCTCTCAACTTGCTTATGCCAAAGAGATCTGCCTTTTAGCTAACAGCATTAATAGTTGAAGTATTTGTCTTTCTTTCTAGAGAACAGAGAAACAGGAATGACTCACAGAAGTCAATGTCTTTGTCCAGCCCACAGCAGGAACAAGCAACATTATGAAATAGGTGAAATGCCAAGAGTAGAAATGTTCTCTCCTACTGGCTAGAGCAGAAGAGGAGTTTAAGTTTGTCTTGCTCGTATTGCTACTGTCAGAGAGACCAATAATTACTGTACTGTTGCTTTGAGAAATTCCTGTGGGTTTTTTCCATATAAGGGCTGCAGTTTTTCTCAGCACTCACAAGGAGAATAAAGAGACAAAAGGCCTGCAAACATTATTGTCAAATACCCTGTTCGTTGGGGTTTTGCCCACGAACCATGCATCAGTGACTGTAATACCTTCTTCCTGGTGTATCTTTAGTACTTTGTCTTTGAAGTCCCTAATCAACACATTTTTCTGGATGTGAAATCACCTGAGATCGATATTATGCCAGACTCTGCATCAGCCATTGATATGATGGCAAATGAAAATTATGCCCAACAAGGCTGTTTTCTGTCTCTAGAGATGAAGCAGCTGCTACTTCATGACCAAATGGAATTTATGCACCACATAATTTTTTATATGCATTAAAATATTTTAAAGAAAAACACATCTCAAAACAGAGATTACTACTTAAAATAAAATCAGAAAACTAATTATCTTCCAGACTCTAAGTCTGACTTCTACAGATTCTATAAAAGGACTTCTTGTTCAGCTTATATCTGTCTGAGATTGGATAACAGGTTACTGTTCTTCCATAAAGAATCTCAAATTATCTACTACATAGTAAGTCCCAAAATTTTTAGCTTTGGCAATTTAGGTAATAGCATTCTTGTAGTTCATTTGTTGGGCTTTGGGGTGTGTGTGTAAAAGCAAAAGCCTAGACAGCTGAAACTATTATTTTTTTTCTCCCCCACAAAACCCTTTTTAGTTCAGAAAATACTGACTTTACACATTCAACAGCTTCAGTGGAAATATACTCAATAAAATTCTTTGCAGAAGGTAGGTTGTACTCCTTACATCTAGTAACTATTTCCACTCTCAAAATTCAGGTTTAGTTTTGTCTCAAGTGCAAGCAATTTCTGATCAGTGCAGATCCTAGACCCTTGAGAATCATTTATTTGATTTTCTTTTAAGGTTTGGAGCTTTTAAAGGAAAAAAAAAAGGAAGTGGAAATTTATCAATAATTCAAGCTAAAAAGTTTCTGTTTGAAAAGGATTTTTTTTTCTTTTAATTCTTTCAATCACTGAAGATAAGAAACATGTTTTAAAACAAAAAACAGGCTTGGGGATTTTTTGACCCCTACTAATCAAGACTGTGGCACTGAACTTCTTAGCACATCCAGAAACATGGCCAAACTAGTGGGAAGAGATTTGGGGAATTTTGCCTGTAAGAGCCTCACAGCAGCAGCTGTTGGCAGAACCATGTGTTATGGTTGGAGTCTGCTGGTCAGGGGAACATTCTTTCCACGGCAAAAAGGGGATGTTACATTACTCCCTGCAGTTTGAGAAAGCATGGGTGCTTCCTAAATTATCTAGCCATTGCCTATGTGCTTGTTTATGTTTTGGGTTGCTTGTATAGCTGCAGAATAGCTTGGATGGCAAAGATGACAAGTCTTGCATATTTAACATATTACTTTATTGTTAATAACTGTACCAAAGCCATCTGCTGCCACAGTGAGCTATGAAGTCAGAAACAAATGAAGTGAATGGTTGGATATCATACGTGTTTTACAGCAAATGACTGTGTACAAATCAATAAGGGAAGAACTACTGCTAGTCAGCGTATTTAAGATAATTGATACTTGCCTATGTTCAGAGTAGACAAGATCCGAAATTGCAAGGTACTATTATAATAATTTTATATTGTGGTAGCAGTGGAAAACTCATTCATGTACTTAGTCCTAGTGAGCAAAACACTGTACAGGCAAAGAGAGAAAAAGAAAGTACCTGCCTGAAATAGATACACTGCAGAGGGTGGAAAATTGAAGATGAGAGAACAGAAGGAAGAGATTGCAATACTATTCATGGCCAGTGTGTGAAAAATTGATCTCCAGAAATGGTGAGAAATCATAAAACATTCTTTTTTAATCCTCTTGTAAAATTTCACCTTATCCTACACATTTTTCAATATCTTTCTGCAGCCAGAAAAACTCCGTGTTTACTAAGTTTATAAGGTCAAAGAAAGATATGTTAAAAATTCACACTGTGTGTGGGTGAGCTCAAGTCAGTTTTGAGTGTTGTTGATTTCATCTGGTTTCAAAAATATTGTCGAGTTCTCAAATATAATTTAGGTCCTTCAAAGTTTTGGAAAAACAGGCCTTTAGGAAGAATAGATAAATCCTACAACTCACCCACAAGAGAAGCTTAATTGAGGCTTGCCTCTTTCTCCAATAGCTAAATCAGCTATCTGTGAGCTGCAAATCCACAGGGAATCAGTCTTTCTTGTAACTAGGCTTTGATATGGTCTCATGGAACTTGTCATTTGACCAGGTGATATTATTTTTGACTTCTGTTGGTATGAGGATAAATCAATACTGATAATGGCAGGTATTTCTTCTATACAGTCCCTCTTAGCTTGCAAAAGATGGACAGTGTCATATTTGACTGAACACATCAGGAATGAGAGTAAAAGACCATTTTTTCCTTACCATTCTCACCCAGCCCAGTACTACTTTCCTCATTCCTTCTTTAACCACCAGCTTGCCTTGAATGCCATTGCTTCAAGCAATTACTGTAATTACCATGTTTTTCCTCAAGGACATGAAGTGCCATTAGCCAGTGTTTTGTGCACATGCTTTAAGTGCCTGCTCAGTGTGCCTGTGCTTGGAGCTATTCTGGTTGGTTGGTTGGTTGATTGGTTGGTTTTTTTCCCCTTGGGTTTCAGCAATCTTGTTTCATATTTTTACTTCCACAAATGTTTGCAAAGTCTAACCTAAGTAATTTTAAACTGATAAGTTTGTTAGGATAATAGCAGTACTTGTTGGAAGTGCATAGAAAATTCCTATTGATGTTGAAACTATTTCAGTAATTATGAAAAAATATTTCTTTTGGTATTGCTATATTAGTGCTTAGATTTTAGTTATTTATTTTAAAATTACAGTGTGGGTTCCATCATATTTAATTAATAGTTATCATCTCACTTGGCAGTTCTGTATTCTGAAAAATATTCTTAGACCTGCAAGCTCTCTACAGCTCTCCTTTTCCCAAATCAATTGTAATAAATGAAACTTGTACTGATACATAATTTTTTTATCAAAGTGGCCTTTGTTGCAGCATCAAGATTAAAACAGAATAAGACTTGAAGAGAACTAAGAGAATAATTCATGCATATTATTGCCACATATTTATACCATATGTTCCCAATCAGCTCTGTATAGCTTACTGTTAAAATTTCACAGCAATTAATGCAACAATAATACAGTTTTTAACTAAATACTAGTGCACAATAAATCATCTGGTGTTTATTAAATTGAAAAGTTTCTTGTCTCTGCAGTTGATTATGATACTCTGTAGAGCTTGTGAAACCATGTACTCATAAATAAGCGGAGATATATATGTCTTTACATGCACACCAAGAGACTTCTAAATTGGATATTCTGTATATGTATTTTCTTTCCATTCTTTTAAAGTGGAAAATGACCAGATTGTAAAGTGAAGTTTATGGGTATTCTGCCAGACCTTGTAAGAAATGAATGCCCTTTCCCAGCACGGTGGCACTCCATTCAAACTGGTCAGGTTTTCCATTTACTCAAAAGGTGTAAGAAGATGTTCTGCAGTTTCAGTGGAAAAAATGCCATCTTTGGGCCTAGTTCTAAGTGTATATTCTAGGCACAAGTTTTTCAGTTTATATATACTATAGGAATGTACACAATATTCATGTCCTGAGTGAAAAATACCAGAACTATTCAGAAAAGATATCAGAAAGTAACCAGAGACCCAAGGACAATCCTAATCAAATATTCACTGACATGAATGACACAGTCTTTTGCTCATTTTAAATCACACACAGAAAGCTATGTCCATGTGTGTCACTATTATTTCACATATCCGTGTGGTAAAAAAACTCAGACATTTTATGGACTGGGAATCTGTACTGGAAATCCTTCCCTTATCAGTGCTTGATTAAGGTCTTAGTAGTTTACATTATACTTAATGCATTATATCTGATTATTACATTCTACCTTTTAAACAGAAGATAGTGTTTAAATTATATGAGATGTATCCATATATAGATGCTCCAATCAAACTATAGTTTACCCTGCTAACATTTACTTGGTTATTTAGAGAGGTTAGTGAAGAGTCAGAATCACATATATAAAATAGACATTTTCAATGTCATTACCATGAAGAAATCTTCTGAAAAAAACCCAACCAACGATCCAACCAATCCCCCGGAAAAACCCTCTCTAGATCAATAGTTCTGACTAGATCAGGGAAAGAGAAGCCCTATTTCAAAGGAATGTGAAAGTATGGAAGACCTGTACTGTCAGGATCTGGACAGTTTAAGGTCAGACCTGGATATAGATGCAGTAGGTAAGTTTAACTTTGGAAGAGAGTGGAGATTTTTTTACCTTTCAAGTAGAACTTTTAAAATGTAGTCAAAATGCCAATCTGGAAAACAAACCTCAGACTTTTCTGTACATAGCTTTAAATATTGACAACTCTTTCTACTATCCCTTTATCTCAGAGAATATCCAATGAGTTCCAGCCTTGCCTTTGTCTCCTTTGTTGTCTTTTTCTTCTGTGTGTTTAAGTTGAGAAATGGTGTCAAAGGTGCAGTTATTGGACTGGACTGAAGTTCTGTGCTTGTCATGACTATGCGATCTGATCTTAAATGATATCTATGTAGACACAGACCCAGGAGAATAACACAGATATTAAAGGCTAGAAGAGTGGACTGGAATGTCAGCAGGCAATTGTCCATATGACCAAGAGCGTTTGAATTATGTGATGCTGTTGGTCCTGGAGCTTAGACAGTGATACCTTCTAGGCATGGGGGAAAAGTTACTTTAGATTGTCAAGGCTTTGTTTTTACTCTATGAAAAAGCCCAATAGACCAGTTTTGTCAGTCAGGCTGCCTGTGAAATGGATTTTGGATGGCAGCACTGTAATATTTCCACATTTGGAAATGTTAGTTGGAAAAAACAGTGTTGGAAAACGTTCATGGTTAACTTGGTTGTGATAGTGTCCGTGTGATTTTCCGAAGCACTTGCAAGCAATTTTAAGTGAAATAACCCAGTCTTTCTCTTGTGCTCTTTGGTAAAGACTACCTTCCCTGGTGCACACTGTGGCTTACTCATTTTCTTGACGTTCATAGAAGCGTGCTTGAATCTTTTAGGTATTTTGTGATGAACAAGTGAGTATCCACCGGCTGTGCAATGGCATAGTGTGGGACTGGTGCTAGAAATAGTATTTTTTTAGTACTGTACTTGTTAGTTTTATGAAACTAGATGAATTGTCACATAGCTGTGCATTGTTTTGATTTTTGTTGTAAGATGGGACTTGGGAACAATAAAGCTCAAGTCCTACCTCCGAGATGATGAGGTATCCTGAGAACAGACCTCCCTGAAACTGTTAGTTGTAACTAGTCAGGCAATGTTGGTGTGCGTGTGCAGATGAGGGAAAACAATATAATATTTACCTACAAGACAAGCTCTAAGCTTAGTCTTTCATACAAGGGTGACTGGTTGATGTGTGCAGATGTAGCACTAAGTCCTAGTGTGTGTCTGGGGCTGCTGGGTGTTGCTGCAGTACATATAACAAACATTTAAAACATGAGAGCAATGCAGACAGATGAGTGCACTGGGTTTACAAATGTGAAATCACACCCACAAACTACTTTCCTTTGTGTACTGCCTGAACCTGTGGCACATTCCAAAGGAGAAGTAAACGGATATGTCTGAGCTGACCTAGCTTACATACTGCCTACGTATTAGTTGTGCTGGGAAAAGAACATATATTGAATATCTTTACTCAAGCCTATATGATGCTGAATAATATATTTCTTTTTGTATAGCAGAATCAAAATTATTAAGTGCTTGGAAGTAAAGATAATTAGTTAAGTTATTAGCATCAGAAATTATTTTGAATCTAATTTATGTTTAGCATCAAAGCAAAAGCATGTCCTATAACCCTTTCTAATAATATCTCAATGTATGCTTTAGAAATAATACCATCATTTCCTACCAGCTGTTGCATAATTCTGTGTTAGATTGTGCAAAATCCCCACTTCACAAAATAAATATACAGTTTTCTGTAGTTGGCAGACCTAGAAACATTTGTTTTTTTTTTTTAGTTTATGAGTGAAGGGAAAGATAGGAAACAGAATTGTGGTGCTTTGGTTCAGTCTAATCATTAATGAGAGTGAAAAAGAAAGATAAAAAAATCTCAAAGGCATTGCCTTGAAATGTCTTTCCTTCTTAACTGGCAATGAAACTACTTGTTCCCTGCAGCTTAATCAAAAGCAAAGGTTTAATTTCATATACAGTCACTACTTTGACATAGCATGGGCGTTTGGATATTCACATAGTCCTACATTCAGCCTGGACAGCCTTGTGCTCTCTGGCACACACACAGCAGGCAAGAGCTCTCCAACTGTGCACCTGATAGAGCCATTTACATCTATTTAGACTCTAAATCCTTCTGCCTGAGAGGCAGAACTCCGTACCAGGCAGTTGCTTGCTCAGGAAGGAATAAACTGCTTTTAGGACAAGGGCAGTGTGGCGTGTTGGCTTTGCAACTATAGGGAGGAGATTTGTGTTCTACGTTCTTTCAGGGGGTGGGCAGAGATATTTTTTTTATTTAGCTTGGAAGCTACTTAATCACAAAACTACATTATAGAGGTTATTCTGCAGGTCTTCCATAAAGAATTTTCAGGGCTTTCTCAGTCAATAACTAAATAAAAAAAATCTACTTTTTGGTATTTAATTTGGCACAGTGTACTATGTCAGCAAGCCTCTATGTATTATTCTGAACCAAAGTTTCATTTAAAGACATTAAAATGTGGATATTCTTTCAGAGATAAATTTCCAAGGAATTCTGTCGAAACTGAAATAAGACAGTTGTCATTCATAGGTAAAAATGATTAAAATAAGCTAAAAATCACCATTAGGGTTACAGTCACAGGAAACTAGACATCAGAAAGCATAAGCATGAGCATTTTAAATATCAAGCTATTTTTCAAGGTCCTCATGAACCTGGCTAACATATGAGAAAGCATCAAAGCATCAGGATAATCATCAGTACTCACACTCTGCCTTGTGAACCATCAAACCAGACTCATTTAGGACTAGCAAAGCATAAAGTTTCTAGTAAAGATAATCTGCCAGGTTCTCTTCGCTGGAGTAGGTGTGGTCTTTGTAAGCCTCCAGTTTCCAGACCATGTGCAGTGAAAAAAAGTGCCGCTAATTTGAGCTGTTACCTCCCTTGTGCTAGATGTTACTAAACTCTCATCACTATTTTATGGTTTCTGGGCTCTAATTCTCTACAGTCCTTTAGAATTGCTAGGCTACATTTCTAGTGCTGTGATCCAGCTGCTAGGTGGTCAACATAACATGATACAAAACCAGATGTTTCCCTTTCTTTTGGGAAGAATAATGCTCTTAATTGCAGCTGGAGAACCAGAAATATTGTCCATTATCAGCACCTCTTAGAGAGGTAAAGAGATTAAAAGGACTAGAGCTTGTTGCTAAATAATTCTGGCTGAATAATAAATAAGTAAATAAAAGATGTTTAATCCAGCAATACAATTAATTTTAAACAGATTTAAAAAATACTCTTTATTTGAAGTATTTTTTTCAAACACTGGCCTAATAAAAGTAGGAGTTTTTATTTCTGAGATGGAAACACTGGTTTAAAATAAGATCTCACAGGCAGTGCCAAATCTACTTTGATACAGTGAGTCTGGAAATCTCCCTGTACACTCTTTTTTTGGTCATCAGTCAGCCATGGAAACATGACTTCTCAAGCTTTATTTTTCTCCCCATTTGTAGAGGTGTGCCTGTTTTCTGCAGTACACTGAAAAGTATTTTTCTTCTAAAGACCTCAGTGGAACGTAAGATTTTCATAACAGGCTTTTTTTCTGTTGACTTTTTGGCCTAGTAACTGAGAGCATAAACTACACAGAATGAATTTCTATTTGCATAGTGATTTCAGAGAAAACAGTGCAAATGCAGCCTGAGATGCTTGAACAAAGGTGCTGAGGCAGGTCTCTTCTTGCTTGTCTGTGTGGTGTAGACTGTATTTTTTTATTTAAAACATATTTTTGTAACTTTTTTTTTAAATTTAAGACCTTTAATTAAATGCTAAAGAAGCTGTATTTTTACCTCAGTTTGCCTAATGTTGTGAGTCATCCCATGACAAGGTGCTTTAGCTGTGCTGTGAGAGACACTTGCTGAGGTCTGTCCCAGGCAGAGCTGCATGCTGCAGTTTACCTCATCATGAGATATCTCGTACTCACTATGCTTTAAAGTTAGGAGGGTGCGTGCACTGCTCTCTCAACCCAGCTCTTGCAGGATTCTTCCCTTTTGATGTCAAACTCATGAGTCTGGTCTTTTCATTCTGCTGTGAAATAAAATGAGATGCACAGTGAATACTTAGTTAAAGGATAAGAAAGCTGTCCCTTAGCAAACAGCTGTTAAAAAAATTCTTTTCAGCTTGGTTAGCCATTGATAATAGCTGAGCAACCTGGTCTAAGTTGCAGCTTGGATCAAACTTTATATTTGGCCCTGATCTTTGTGCCTGCTGCAGTGATTCCTTCCAGACTAAACTATTCCAGGAGTATATGAATAATCAAGCTTATTCAATAATTTGATCAAGTTTAAAAATAAATAAATTTGAAAAATAATTTCTGCCTTTAACTGAACTGTTTTTCTGTATTGTTAATAGTCATAGGGCTTTTCTTTACCATAGTTCCTAGTTAATAAAATATTTGTTAGCTAACCAGAAATGCTGCAAATTTGCAGTGCTTCACATCGGCAAAAGCTGCTAGCAGCCACATTTCTTTCATTCTATCAGAATTTGTTCCCTGTGAGGTTTAGTGCTGTGCAAATAGACATCCATTTGCAGAACCTTCCCCCTTCTCGGGACTCGTATTTTCTATTTCTCAGATCTTTTTGTGGAGGCTCCTGTACAAGCTCTCCTTAAGCCACTTGGGTTACAACTTATCTGTAAGTTTAAACTGTTTAAATATCAGGTAGTAGCTAACCTTTGTTCTCTGAAGCCGAAGCCAGTTCCTGGGCCTCACACGGCCAATTCCCCCAGCATGTCTGCAGAGCAATGACAGTGAACAGCTGGGGGTGGGCAGCCCTTTTCCCAGTGGTCTCCTGCTTTCATCCTTTGCCCTGCTGCAGATCTTTCAGCTACAGCTGTTGCAGCTGATTTCCTTGCACATCTGCCCTTGAGAAGCAGGAGGAGGATCATGCTCATATCTCTGCTGCTCTGTTCACACATGAGCTTAAACTACTCACAGAGGTCAATTTGTGTGAAAACTATGAAACAGAGTGGCTGAACTGTGGGCAGATATTTTGTCTTTAGCAGTCTCAAGAAAAGAGAGAGAGGAGACAGCAGTGGTTGCAGTAATAACATCTCCATCCACTGCAGTTATGTGCTTCAATGGACATGTCCCAGAAACCAGTGAAAAAAAACCCCTGCACAATTGTAAATTTTTGAAGAATCTTTATTTCTGATCTGAATGCAAAAAATTAATTTGTAACTTTTTATCTATAAGATAACATGACACTTTTTTCATGCTCTAGAGGTTCTCCTCTCTATCATACAAAATCAGGGAATAAGGGTGGCAGGCCATGTTTCTGAGATATACAAGCCCTAGGTATCCATCTTCTTGTTCTTCCTCTTTTCACAAGACTTTGCAGTGCAAAACCTGGCATATTTTTTAGGTATACTGTCCGAATAGTACAGTGCTTCCAGGTAGGAACATGCTAGCATCTGCATGCCATTATCTCTTGATAGCAAAAAAGTACAAGCATTGCAAGCTCTGGTTTTTCAGCAAATCTTTTCTTAACAAGAAAGAATTGATTCTGCAGACTGAACACAGGAGTCCTGCACAACATGGCCTGCCACGGGTTTACTTTAAGCTTGAAGTACTCAGTGGATGAGACAGATTCAGGCTAGATATTCATTGAAGCACGACGCAAAACTGAGAGTCACCCATAGGCGTAAACCAAAGGAAACTGTGTTTTTCCATGAACAAGATAAACAAAAAAGCAGATCTCCTTGTTGCTTTTTCAGTGACTCTAAGTGTGAAAGAGCTCCAGGACAAAGGTTTATGCTCATTCTGGAAAACATTCCAGGGCAGGGCAGCAAAGAGTGAGGGTCAGGAGTCACAGAACAAGGTGGCGAGATGTGAGTCCCGTTTGCAATATTACTGAGCAATTGCTGTTCTTGAACTAAGAAAACATGACTTCTGTCTTGTCTCTTTAAATGGAGACAAGTTGTTTTTGAAATCCCAGCTTTGAGAGGAGCTCTGTAGGTGTTTGTGTTTACAAAAGATTGAACAAAATCCCTAGATTGTGCTACACAGCATGTTTAATTGATCTAGAAGTTGATTTTAGCCAGAATCAGCTTTTCCATCTCCCATTCACTGCCAAATTGACTGCCAGATTCTTCTTCAGAAAACCATAAGTCCTGCAGAATTAAGGTCAGACTTTAACAGCCTGGAAATCATAGATCCTCTGTGCACACAGCATTGACCTTCTTTTTGCTGAGAACTCTGCACAGCACTTATGTGCACTTACACACTCTCTAGCAGCTCATGGAGAAAACAAGCTCTAACTTGTTAAAAATGACTTTTTATCATTAATTTTCAGAGTCCAACAAATGAATAATTGGAAGATAATAAAATATGTTAGAAAGTGCAAAAGCAGGAACTCTAGCAATCCATGTGTGACAGAAAAATTTTGAAAGAGATTTTTTAATTGAACTTGTTTTTGCTATTCACCATACAGTTCACCTTCCTCTCCTCTGACTTACTAGCTGTGGCTTCAGACAGTGCATGTATAGAGGAAGTAGTGTCACACTATAAAGCTTTCTCTATTATCAGAGGACTGTTCATATACAAAAGAACTTTATTAGAGGTAGCCAAAGTTTTCTGTTGGATTGATTCCGTTGGATTGTTGGGGATGTGCAATGTTGAAAGTGAACTTGTGTCAATACCTACATTGTTTTGAACCAGGTTTAAGATGCTCAATGGACAATTCTTGTGTGATCACATTTCCCTCTTCAAAATGGAGAACCCAGAGGCACTTTCAGTATCTTCTTAAACTGCACACTGTGTATTATTGAAAGACAAAATAAAAGACATATCTTACCACCAGTTTGGACTCCCCCTTCCCCTTTCTTATACTCTTCCTTTTTTATAGTAACATTATTAAAAGTATACCATTTCAAAGGACAGATAAATCATGAAGTTGAATCAAATATAGATGATGTAAAACTTTGTCAAGGTTACGGACCAGGCCTTCACAGTGCTTCCTTTGTATTTCACTTGAATCGGTGATTATCTTCCTGTTCCAATTCCATTCTCTTTCCTCCTATTCAAGAGTTTTCTATTACCCTCCAGACTATTGTATGACTACGCGAGTAACACAAAGTCCTTTGTATGGTAGAAATCAGGCACGAAATAAACACACCTTTATCCTGGACTCTCAAAACCTTCCTTCTTTCTGCACGTAAATACAGTTCCTATTAAAAAAACACCAGAATTCTATGAACCTGATGTTGCAGTGTTAGCCAGCTGGCAAACTCTTAAAAGTGCTGGGAGATTTCTTCCATGAAGTCCTCTGCCTCTGTGACACAGCTCTGCTGCTGTGAACAATTGCCCAGTAATGTGGCTGTTCCAGCTTCCTATACTGACAGTCACGGTACTGACTTTAGCCTCTGTAGGAAAGGAAATGATATACAGACACATGAAGTGGGGAGTCTGGGCCTCTTAATTACACCAAGCTTTGGAATTTTATTCTTTGCATGTGTTTACTCAGCCCTTTCCTATTCTTGTATCCTGCATAATAAAATCATTTATTCAAGTGCTGTTTTCTGCCTTTTGGTTCTGCACAGCGATGCAAGAGAGGAAAAAGGAGGAAGGAGCTTCTTCCTTTCTGCAGGTTGCAATTATTCCAGCTTCTGCTGCCTGGTGTCAGCAGAGGCATCTCAAAAGGAAGGGCAGGGGTCCCAGCAGCCATCAGCAGCTGTTAAGTACATGAAGAAGGAGCTGTGGTTTTCATTGTTCATTCTGATTTGTATAATTTGGGTTAGTGAGGACTGTGATCCTACCACACAGAACTGCTTAAAAAAATAGTCGGGCCTCAGACATATGCAGTTTTTTGGTATTGTCTCTTGTCCTTTCTCTTGGAACAGGCACAATTTTTCTCTCTCCCCATTTCCCCCACTCCTTGCATCAACTTCCCACAGATATATGAACAACTTGTCCATGCCTGGCATAATTTAACATACTAATGAGTCAGCTAGGAATTAGACTCTGTTTTTTTACAACTTGTCTCATGTTCTGTACTCACTAAAATTATTGGAGTACCCAGTGTGATTGCCGTAAGGATTCATGGGGGTGATTTTCTCTCCGATTACATGATTTGGGTTCAGGGCTTTTTTCCTCTACAGCTGTCAGAATTGTCCTGTGATCCTGAAATCACTTGGTCAGTTGAGCATCTGTTAGGCAACCTCTGCCTTGTCAAGGGTCTTATGCTCTTTGTTGTGTACTATTTGGAGCTAAGGAGAAAGATGGGAAGTGTCCATCATATAAGTAGCACCAGCAAAAACCTGTCAATTGGTTACTTGACCCCTGATCTCCTACTAGAGATCTCTGAAGAGAACATGGATTTTTATTTTATAGTAGTGATTAAATGTTGGGTTTGCAAAAGTGTTTTTTCTGTCTTGGTTTTATTGATATTTTCACTCTTGTAAATGGTATATGGTACTCAGATGCTTTGTTAGGATTTCTCAAATGCTGCGACCCCAGTAACCAGAAACCAGTGACACTTAGTGTATTTGCTTTGCATATATTCTTAAAGATTTGCATATGTTCTAAAAGTATCAGTGTTGTTTTGTTAAAGAGAAACTTCCTTTGGGTGAAATGCCAGGGATTTAATGTAGAAGAGTTTAGCAGAGGCACTGCTGTAGATTAGAGTGGTGGAAAATTGTGAATTGATGACATGGATGGCAGGGAATTCAAGAAAAATGTATTACTCTAAGAGCAAAGTTAAATAGGAATGTCTTATTTTAAAGGTCAACTGAAAAGACTAACCAGAGCAGATTATATATATATGCATATATATATATGTGTGTGTGTATATATATATATATTTGCACAAAACCTTCAGGGTGAAAGTGAGTCCTATGCAAAAAAGCCCTGGTAGCTGAGTGCATTAGGAGCCTTGTTTTGCTTTTGCTTTGATCCCCAATGCAGGAGAAAATCTGTGGCATATATTCCTACTTAGTATCTATCCAATACAGTCCAGAATAAATAGCATTTGTCTGGAATGTAAAATCACCTCTTAATTAACTTTTGCACCAGCATATACATTCCTTTTACTTCCTGAAGTGTGAATTAACATAACTCAGGCTGGGATTTTCAAAGGAGCTCTGGTGAATTAGTTGTCTAAATCCCATAAAAACTAATTCTGAACAGTATTTCTTTATCATGCAGATGTTTGAACTCACTGTTAAGTAAAATGCAGTTTTGCAATCTTATTTTAGTTACAGCCCATGCTGACTATTTCAAATGATTTGGACAATGAATTTGGTAAATTAATTTTAAAAGCCTCTAATTGTTTTCTATAGTTCCCCTTTATCATTAAGATATCTGTCAGCTCTGGTTAACTGTATTTTCTTGCTGTATTTCTAAAATTAAAAATAGTATCTTATCCAGAACACTCCACATGAACAAGAAACTGAATGAACAAAAGAAAATGTATGTTACAATTTTTCATTGATAAAATAATCTGACTAAGAAACAAGATTACTTATGATAACTAACACATAAGGAAAAGGCTAGCTCTTCTATTAATTACTTTTAACAAATAAACTTCAAGAACATTTGTTTGTTACTGACAGACAATTTAGAATTTAAGATACTTTGAGGGTACATGTGTTAGGTTGGAGTTCCATTGGAATATATTGAAGATGAAGATGATGGCAGTGGTTCAGTGGAGACATTATGTCAAATGCATGGTTAGAGGCTAGGTTAGTGTCGGTTAGAAGGGAGCAGAGAATTTTATGAAACAATGTTGTCAGCCATAAGTACTCTAATCACAAAAGAGAGGTTTTCCAGTGCCTAGAGGCTGTGGCAACTGAGTCTTTGTGGGCTTAGAAAAGCAATATGAGGTGGTCATGATAACCGAAATCTGGATTGAAAAAATCCTGAAAAAATCTGGATTGAAAGTTCAGCATTATACTTGAGTTTTGTCTTTTTCAGTCTTTCCCCCCCCCACACTTTTTTCTAGTTGTGTTTAATTTCCAGAGAGCAGTTTCAGCTACTGCCTCTGAACTAGACAATAAGGGGAAAAAGATCCCCAAAGTCTTGTTGTTGGGTTTGGTTGTGGGTTTTTTTTGTTGTTGTTGCTTTTTTTACAATTCTCTTTCTATGGCCTCTCACAATAGAAGCAACTAAGAACAAAACACATATTCCCAGGATTCAACACTTTTTCATATAAAAAATATGGTAGGAAATGTCTTGTAACACTGACATCAGCTCAGCATTCTCTTAGTAAGTGGGTGAACTGAGACTCTGAAAACTTGGAAATAAATCACATACTTCCAGCTACTAAATCCTTGAAGTCTGGCTTTCACAGTTGGGTTTGAAACCTTCTGGGGAGATGGATTTGCTTAAAAGTAAGACTTGAGGGCTTTGTTTTGACTCAACATATGTATTCAGACAAAAATTCCGGACCTTTCAAATTTTGCCAGGAACACTTTAAAGCCAGGAAAATGCTGCTTTATTGTGTTTACAATTTAGCGTTATTGTTATTTACTGTTTGCTTAAATCTAATAGTGTGTTCAGTGCCATGCAAGACATAGATTTCATGCCATCTAGCCTGAAGAGTTTATAACATAAAGAACAAAAATAAACATCTCCAGGGCATTAAATTAAAGAAAAAAATTAAACTAATATTCTCTATGGCACAAGAATTCATTTGAATTCACACAAGCAAAAAGATAATGTCAACATTTTAACTGTGTTTAGTTACAAATATCAGACTGGAGAATTAAAGGGATGAATAGCATTTGGCTTTTAATAAAATCCTCCATTCTGCATAACCTCATTCCTTCCTTGATTCTATATCCCTGTTCCTCCCCCCGCCCCCCCCCAAAAAAAAAGGGCGGAAAAAACTGGGAAAGGTTACTACATCACATCCTTTTTTATAATCATATCTTTCTGCTGAGGGTGGAAAAAAGCACAGGAGGAACTTTGAACAATACTCTTAATTTATTACAAAAAGTTTTAAACAGTGAACAGTGAAAGTTATAAAATGTATTTAATACATATGTGCAACAAAACCTTACATACTATAAAGGTTTCAGATTTAAAACAACAAACATCCCTATAATCATATCATTAATTATATTCAGACAAATTTAGTGTTTTTATACACCTCTAACACAGTGGCAAGGAATAGAACAAAGATTTGCAGAAATTACATATCCCAGTATTTCTGTGGTGTATATTTTCTTTCCCAGTGTATTGCTACCAGATAAAAAAAGAATGGAATTTTTATTCAAAAGCTGGAACCACTGGATCATGTGAAAACCACAAAAAAATCCTTCCCCATAAAGTCTAAAAAGTATGCTCGAAGAACAAACACCTTTCCTTTTTTTCTCCCTGAGCTTACTTGGTGTCTTCAGTGTGCTCTGCTTGAAAATCAGAATGAAAAATCTGGGAAAAATCACCACATACAGTGTAAAAGAGTGGTGCAAAAGGATGCCCTGAGCCCCAATATCTATGGTTACACATAGAAAGGATTTATCCACTGTGTGAACAGCAAAAACCTCCAGGCTTTATTCCAAGCATATATCACTTACCACAAAAAAAGGCTAAGGCAGCTCAAATCCAAATGTTTGTGCAACAAGGGAGGAATTTACTCTGAGTTTTACCTGTTTCATAAAGCAGTAAAGATCAAAGTAGAATTGTGTAACCTTAAAAGAAGGGACTACCCTTGAAATTCCCCTATCCTGAAATATTGTTAGATGCAGAACTTCAAGCAGTTGTCACCAACATGGAATATTGTCAGAGAGATTAGAAAAACTCTTTTTTTTTTTAACTAAACAAGATTTAATTTTTCGATTTTCTATTTCATTAAAATACCTGTTACAGTAGTTGATTTGGTCACAGTCAGTAACTGAAGATCTCTGACCCTGTTCATGATGTTTGTCTCCATCCATTTAATTTTCATTGAATTATGGGAAAGACAGTGAGCGTAGGCCTGGGAATTAAGACTCCTGAGTTATTTCCAGATCTGCAGTGCTTTTTATGAGTAGCCTTGCAGGAAGGTATTTGCAAGTACTCAATGCTTTTAATTCTGATTTTTTGGGACCAGTGGGTGCCCAGCCTCTGCAAATGCTAGGCCTTGATATTTGGTGAACTTAGTTTCCTCAGCTATGTAATTTAGACCATAATGTGTGCATGCCTCACAGAATGAGTAATTAGTTAATGTTTCCAAAACATGTGGAGAGCTTCTGGTAAAATACACTGTGAATATGCAACCAAACCGTTGTTCACTTTGGTGTGCACTTCCTGGATTCCAACTTTCTGACCAAGCAAGATCAAGTATAAGAGAAAGTTACAACA
This sequence comes from Cephalopterus ornatus, assembly GCA_013396775.1. Taxonomy (NCBI): domain Eukaryota; kingdom Metazoa; phylum Chordata; class Aves; order Passeriformes; family Cotingidae; genus Cephalopterus; species Cephalopterus ornatus. The sequence continues at coordinate 45,647 of VZRE01005983.1, read as the reverse complement.
GTTTTCAAAGTGCACAAAATCTGAGGAAAAGCATAAAAAGTGACACTGGTGATAATACACCCACATGGCAGCTGAATGGAGAAAGCTTCACTAAACCAGCACTTTGTGACTCTCATATTTTTCTGCGCTGCAAGCTATTCATTGAAAACTGCAGCCTTGCTGCACATAAGCAAATCGGTATCTTTCCATAGCTGAAGGATGCCAGAAGCTGAAGAGAAAAACAACAATAAGACAAAGGCACATACCATCAGAAAAGAGAATAAAAAACAAAACACCAAAGCACCCCGAGCTCCATAGCTAATGGAAGAAGTGCTTGACATGGCAAAAGTGCTTAGCTGCAAGCCCAGGGGCATAGTAGCATAGCAGGAGAGAGACTCGCCATGCCTGAGTTATAACATGTGGATCTTGGCTAATATATTGTTAACACAGTGCTGAAGGCCAAATTCTCTCTCAGTAGTACAATTTGAGCTGAACAGTTGCCCTGAGGACACAGAGGTGGAAGGGGCAATAGCCCAGCACATTTTTGAAATGTTATGAAAATAAGCGAGTGTTGCTTATGTTGGGAACTGCTCTCAGGAGAAGATTACACAAATATAAAAAAATGAGATGTTGAGCTCTCCTAAAGCAAGTAATTAGAAACTGCAAATCATATCTGGCTCTTTGGGGTGTCTTTGTACTACAGATCGAAGTGCCTTTATAATGCAAGTGTTAAAAGAAATTCAGAAGCCTTTTTCTGCTTTCTGCTCATATAAGGCCTGATCTTCACTGAAGTGAATATACAGACTAAGGCTGGATTTAGCGGCTTTTGGATTAAAATCCTAATGCCAGGAAGAACTGCACAGAAGAAACATTGTAAGAATAGTGTACTTCAGCAGAGAAGTAGGCTGTAGAAGAATGTGTTAAATAACATTGAATCTGCTTCTGGTAAATATCCAAGTGCTTCTCTTGCTGTCATTCATTCTCACACTGAATTTCTTCCTCTCTTGTACACTGTGCAGTTTTGTTAGGTAGGTACTACTTGTTTCAACTCTCTTTGCAGTTATATTTTAAAACAGAAAAAAATTAATCTAGACAATTCAGTAAAACTCAGAGAATCTTTACAATGACTGATATTTAGATTCTGCAGAAAATACAGATCATTATTTCTTCCAGATGGCTTATCAACTCTTAAGATTTCGATAAGTATTTTATTTGCTAATTATAAGTATTTTATTTGATAATCTGTTAAAGTGCCTGAGAAATTATCTTTTTTCCACCTACCTCCTACTCATGTTGTATGAATGAAAAAATAGCATTTTTCCTCATCTGTTTTAAAAAACAGTATTATCGTTTACAAGAACCAAAAGAATAAGAAGAAGGAATGAAAATCTGAAGAGAGCATATGAAAATGAGTCAACTGTATCACATTTGAGATCACAGTACAGTGAATAACAACTCACACCATGTCTTTTTTTTTTTTTTTTTTTTTTTAGCAGCGAAAAATAACTCTGAACTAGTCTCTGTACAGGAGGGAGTTTGGTCTCACACATAGAATATTGCCAGTTCTGCCTCACATTCCTCCTTGGGAACACCTCTTCCCCCAGACCACAAGGTTTCTTGAAGGCACAGGAAGGGTGGTAAAGGGTCACTTCTTGATGAGTCACACCTGCCTTGAGAGGCCCAGAAAAATGATAGTTAATAATTTTTTCAAAGACGTCTTTAAATAATGACTTGAAGACAGTTAACACAGGATCTAGTGTCTGGAAGTAGATAATTGTTGACTGTTAGTCTAGCAATATATAAATACAGCAGTGCAGCACGATCTGGCTTAGACCTATTCGGTCATATATAGGAAAGGGCTCACATTTTTAAAAGTTGAGGTAGGAAATCTTTAGGTTGTTGAGGCAGATTTTTCGCTGTTGGACACTTTGCATCACTGGGTGTTTTTCTAAAGAATACAATGAACTTCCAGTTGAACTTGATAGTGCAATGAGGCTCTGTGTGCTTGTCTTAGAGAAGAGCTCAGACGTGAGAGTTTCTGTTCTAAAAGTACATGAAACAATAACACAAACAGAACTCCACCACTCTGTATGTTTGTTTCAGTGGAGTTATACTAAAAGATATCATGGCCATCATCAGTTCAATCCAATTCAGAAAATGGTCTTTTGTGGTACATTAGTTTAAAAAACATTTATGTCTGATTTGCTGCTTTAACTTGGTAAAATGGATTTATGTCAAGTTTCTTAAAAACTTCAACTACTCTTAGTGAAATGAAGGTAAAATCAGAAACAGTATGTCCCAGAAATGGAATTTACCCTTTCACCTGCAGTATTCCTCTGGGGTTTTTTATATATAGTTTTATTTGTTCTAAATAAAAAACAGACTCTCCAGCTAAATCTTATGACAAAATTCCAAGAAATTCATCTCTTAAAATTTAATAGAAGACAAGTCTTCTTGTTATACAGATTTCTGTATAAAAGGCATTATTTTCTTTCCTATTTGCCTGTTAATCTGGAACAGAATGGCAGGAGATTATTACAACACATAGTAATGTGAAGAGGACACTTTTCCAGATTTCTGGCAAGGACTTCAGTGATAAGAGAAAATGCTAATAGGAGATACCATCAGAACCATAATGGGAAGGAAAAAGTCTTACAACCATTTACTTTTTATTTAAATATTTTATTTTAAATTTGATTCTGAAAATCTCAGACAATTCTAGTTTCTTAGGATATCTATCAACTGAGATGATTTTTCACTGCTTGCTATTTTGGCATCATTCATGCCAGTGCAAAGTGAGTTAAAATGCTACTAGGTTTGTGGTAGCATGAACGTGATCTAAATATGAGTTTTGCACAAGTGCACAGCAATGAATAATCAAGCTTTTGGGAAAAAGTTGTTATGTTGATGATTATTCAGACTTACCGGAAACACAAACAATAAGCTTTGAGGGTTCTGTTTTGGAGAACCCTGTGTTGAATGCTTGCAGGGCCTTATTCTCAGAATGGCTAGAATTAACTTTTAGTTTTCCTGTCTCTTAGTTTGAGTCCTCAGTTGTCAATTAGTTTTCAAGCTTATATTTATGAAGTGTATGGGAAACAATAATAGCAATTTTAAAGCTGGAAATCTGCCTGTATCTTCACATGATAGTGTACTCCTAGAAAATTTTTAAGGAATAATAAATATTTTAACACAAAAAAGCCAATTTGAATTCAAAGAAAACTAGCAACAGAGCTGTTTAAAGTTGAACACTTAGAGTCACTCAGGAAGAACAGTGATAGAGGTCTTATAAGCAGTTACTTACCCACCCTACGACGTTTGTGGAAGGTCCTCATTTCCAGTCAGCATTGTAGCTTTCTAGGTGGCACCAAACTGTAGACTTCAATTTCTTGTCTTCTGTGAGGTTGTCTGCACCCAGTTCCCAAGTCCTTACTCTGACTCTCCTATCTGGCCCACCTTGTAGCCTTGAGTGGACAGGAATTGTGAAAGTGCCTGAGTCCTGTTCAACAGCACTCCACCTCACCCTGTTGCTCTTTTTAGGAAGAGAGACGTAATTAGTGAACCAATGTAGAGCAAACAAATAAAGCCCTCAAAATAAGCAAATTCTATTATACTAATTGCCAAAGTTCATGACCCTGGTTAGTCATTGAATCTTTCTTGCAAAAGAAATTGAAAGAGTCGGTTGAGTTGTGATGTCTTTTTCTTGCAAAACATAACAGTTATGGTTGATTCCCTCAAATTTGGAAGCCCTGTATCCTTCCTCTTCTACCAAACTAGGAAAAGTGGTATTCAACAGAGTTTCTCATCATTCATATAACTCTTTTATTTTTTTTATTGAAAGGTACCAGGCTATCTCATGATACTCTGTATTTAACATTCCTGTCAAAGCTGGTCCAAACATTCCTATTCAATGATGAGCACAAATATTTCATGATCAGAGCGTAGTAAATTTTTCTCTTTTACTGTCTCTTTTCTAAGGTGAAAATGGGGATATTTACTATGATAGTCTCTGTTTTGTGGCAGACTGTAAGAAATTCTTGGAATCAGACTCTGAATGTGGAGAGATCCAGTTCTAGGTGCAAGAATGCCTTAGTTGAAAAGTTGCTGCCAGCTTCTACATTACAGGAGTTGCATGGTTTTGACTGCATCAAGAAGCAGAAAAGAAATTAAGAATGTCACAAAAATTAGATAGATTCTGTTTGAACTCTTACGAAACATTCAGTTTTAGATTTAGACGTGAATATATGATGCATCTTTTTAATAGCCAGAATAGAGGAGACATTTTAAGTAAGACTGAAGGAAAACCACCAAATTCAGGAAAAAAAATCCAGGTTAAGATTGGATTCTCACTTCAAATTTAATAGAAGGATGAACAAACTGGTGTAAACTGGAGTTTCAAACAGAGAAAAGCAAGGGCATCTGTTACACTCTGTTGTAAATCCATGTTCTTTTTTTCTTACAGGACAAGGCAGCTCTTACTCCTAATCTGAACAGGAGAGTTTATGCAGCTACATTGACACAATCGTAACAAGTGACATGTGAGTGAAGACTGTATTTTCTATCAGGGCAGGATGCTTACCATTAGGTGATCTGTTACTCATCTGTTACTCATGTGCAGTATAGAAAACTATCGGAATTAACTGCTGAGGCTTTCTCCCTATTCTGTATTCTACTGCCACTTATCTAATCTTGCCAAGTCAAACTTTGCCTTGCTTTTAGCTTTTCTCAATGCTGATTGAAAGTTGTTTTCAATGAGAATTACTAGCACCACCAAGTTTGGCTGTAGTCCTAATGTGATGCTTTCGCTGAAGTGACTCAGCAGGCGAATCCCTTTAACAGATATTAAATGTCAGCCTAGGAGACAAGTAGCCCCTGCTGAAATCAATATCTGCTAGTATAGAGTCATTTAATGGTATTAATTAGAACAGCAGGCTGCTTTCCCACAGAATTAAAGACAAAATCCTTATAAGAAGGTGATCTCTCTATATTCTCTGCCTTCAAATTTTTGAAATTTTAAGGCAGGTTTATTAAAAATTGAACTTTTTTGACAAAAAATTGCTTTTACAAGCTGAATGTTTATAAATGTCCGTAATAGGTGTATCCCTGTGTAACATGGTGAAAGTGTCAGAATCTGACTAAAGGCTTAGCATTCCTACATACTAATAAGCTCTGTTTGGATTGACAACAAGTGGAGAACAAGCAAGAAATCTACCCCACTGACAAAAATACAAAACAAAAGTAACATCCCAGTGATTTGAAGAAAGTTTAAATTATGTATTTTTAAAGTTCTGATTACATATCCCAGCCAAAACCAGGACATGTGTGTATTATTTTAATGGAAGAAGTGTTATTTCAGTGTACATTCTGATTGCCAGTTTTATATGCAAGAATAAGATATTATTATTAACAAGTACAAGGTGAAAAGGTAACGGTTCCTGGTTCTGTTAGCTCATATGAGCCTAGGAAGCTGAAATTGTAAGAGATAAAAAGAAAGTCAGTAATATTTAGAGGTGAATTAACAGGGATACACCCCACCCCATGTTTGCTTATACCTGTCAGCAAATGATTCCAGTTTTCCTAATTAAAACGGGAAATAACTTTAAGGATGTTGATAAGTGTTTGAGTGGAAGTGACAGCTCCTTTAAAGGAATACATAATTCAGCTTTTATTCAAAAACCAACCAATTAAAAATAGCAGAGACGCTATTGGGGGGTGGGGTGGGAAAGAAGAGTGTTGCAATTACAGATTTCTTAATTATGACCATGAAATCAGAATGATCCTTTTAAGTTCATGAGCTGTACTGGACAGGAAGGGTTTTGTTTTCCATTCTAGAAGGAACTTGGTTTAAGTACTTCAAATGATTAAGGCCTTATATGAGGCCTGTAGGGCACAGTAGGACTTTCTCCTATATGTTTTGTTTCTTTGGAAATGCAATTAGTATTTCTTGAACACAAGAAAGGGAATCCAAGCTGAAGTTGGGAAAAAGCCCCTGTCTTAAGTGTACAGCAAAGCTATTATTTGGAAAGAGACAGGTAGGAAAAAAGAAAACATCAGCAGAGACACAGATAGGCCTTATTTTCTAAGGCCCGATTTTGGGAAACTCTAATAATAGAGTGTTGGAGACTGAAGTAGCCTCCCTTGCACTTGGCTTGTGGGTGAAGTTCTGCAGGAATGATTTTCTGCAGCTTTGGTTTTCTTTGATCTTCTGTCAGTGGAGTCCTTTCATTAGTATAACGGTCCCTAACAATTGTAGTATGATGTTAATGTTTGGTGGTTGAAGTGTAACAAATCGTATATTACTATTGTGTACAGGCCTTGAATAAACACGATATATGGTGTCTTAATAAGAGTCGCATGATAGCTCTGAAAATCTTTCTAATGTAAGTAGGAGTCATGGGTGTTAAACAGCATCAAAATTTAGGTCAATTTTCTGTAAAGGCCTGAATATGGATGTGTATCATGGAATTGCAGAATAGATTGAGTTGAAAAGGACATTAAAGATCTCCTAGTTCCAAGCCCCTGCCACAGGCAGGGACACTCTGCACTAGACCAGGTTGCTCAAAGCCCCATCTGACCTGCCTTGAATACTTCCAGGTTTGGGGCATCCACAACTTCTCTTGGCAAGCTGTTTCAGTGTTTCACCACCCATTTCTTCATCGTATCTACTCTAAATCTGTTATCTTTCAATTTAAAGCCATTAGCCATTGTTCTATCTCTATATGATTTTACATTGGTCTGAAAAATTTGTTTTAATGTTCAATTTATACCTCTTACCCTTCAGATCAAAAAAATGTTCCTCACTACTAATTATACATGCAAAAGGCTCGTGAGAAGCACTCATGTATAGAAAAACTGAAATGAAGCTAACAGGAAAATCCTGTATCAGATTACAAATTTGAGACAAAGTCAATTAAGTCATTGTGTTAATGAGAGGAAGCTTTTATTGAAGTGATAAATTTGGTTCCTTGAGTTCAATAAAGCTGTAATTAGAAACCTTTGGGTTCAGCCTTCTTTGCTGGCTGAAATTTGAAACAAAACTTTTAAACAGAAAAGTTATGGGAAAATAATTTGACCCGTCTGTTTCCCTTCCACATATCAGGTTAATTTTAAAGCAAGAGTGACTGTTGTATAACTAATAATAATTTAGTGAAATTATTATGACTCAGTGCCTTAAATGATACTTAGAAAAGCAATTAGAAGTTATTGAATGACTGAAGTCATTGAATAGTTGACCTGGCCAGGCAATTTGTAGTCTGAGATTAGAAAAGATCACTAAACAGTAAGACCTATCTGCCTGTCAGACTGGTCTCATTAATAATGATCAATATCTCTTTTCCCTGATTGCAAGTATGAGAGAGTAAAAGAACATCCACACCACAGTCAGTGAGAGAAATGATGCATAATTGTTGGAAACATTTAAAGAGATAGTTAAAAAGAATTCTTCCACTCCTGTGTAAATTCAGCACAAGAGTTCACTAATAATTCAATGAGAGTGATTCTGACTATTGAAATATACATAAGGATAGACTTATAACTGGTTACCAGGGAAGAATTACTAAAAAAAGAACTCACAACCCCTTAAAAACTCCAACCAAAATATGAGAAATCTAGGCCCAGATTTCACTTCTCTTTTTGAAGAACTAGTTTCATTAAAAACAGGCTGTATTCTGCTGTCAGACAACATTTTTTGTGTCAAAAGCCATTACAGAGATATTAACATATCAAAATTTTTTGACCAGTGAAAAGGTTCCCAATACCATTACAGTAATCTGTGAAGCAAAGTGTGGGGAACACCTTAATACTTCTGCTTTTCTCTGTAAAGCATGTGGATTGAAAAAACAATGTCACTGCTGCTTTGCTAATGGTTCAACATCACATATTACCTCCTTGACAGATTGTGTGTGTAAGGTATTCCAGTGATTGGGAACAGGAAAATAGTAATCTAGCTTTTAAAACAAATGCATTGTAATGTCTGTGTGTGTGTGCATATGCATATATAAGTCAATATGAACGTATGTGTATATATATGTATGTGTATATATATGTATGTGCATATAGAGAATTTTTTTAAATAGTGTTTTGGAATTTGCACGTAGAAGAACCACCTATGTAAAAAGAACAATGTCACTCTTTCTATTACTGGGAAGTGAATATTCGACTAGGTAGATTCCCCCCTCAACCCCTCTCTGATTCACTGAGAGAGATTTTGACAGCAAGAATTAGGACCAATTTCAATCTTAACTGATTCACATCACTTCTGGATTTTTTCCCAAGTGTATAAAAATAGAAAATTATAATAGGATTAGATTGCTGCACTTCCCTGTTTATTAGCCATTATTACTCATTTTATTGTTTGTTTCATTTGTTTGTTTTGCTTTTGCTTCCTGACAAGACCATTGCAGACTGCCTGCAGAAAAACCACTTACTCAAATTGCTCCTTGTGGAGGAAAGGCAGAGTTTCAGAAATGAAGCTTGGAAAGCTAAGCTGCAGATTCTGCCTTCTTTTTTATGTGGAGAAGGTTAATTGACTTTGTTGCCAGTTCTGTCAACAGCTGGGGATGAATTCACTACCTCTGTGCAAATTTCAGGTTATGAATAAATAGAAGTTGATAAATAGAAGCTTTAACTCAGGATTGTGTGATTATAATGTTATTTGGCCACAAAACTGGCTTATCCTAATATTCAATACAAGTTATGCCTTATTGAGTTATAGGTAGAAAATTTAATTAATCAGTGAAAAATGGAGGCAGGCAGTAGAGGAAGCAGCTGTGGTGGCTGAAAGAGGATCAACACGAGCTGCAGGAGAATGCTGGTAATGCCATCCCAACCTTGCTGCCAAAGTGCTTTACCAAGCACTGAGGCTAAAGGTAGACTCTTACTTGTGACAGGCAAGCAAGCTTACTTTTACCCTGTTGAAAAACCATTATTTTCATCTACTGATGCACTGCAAAAGCCTGAAACTTTAGATTCCTAAGGTGTCTTGAGTGTCTAAGTAAGTTCGGAAAGCTTTCCTGAGCTGGCCTCCTGAGTACGCAAACAGCATTTTAGGCTACCAAGTGCCTGCCTTTGAGCTGTGATGATATTAGACCAGGAGGTTACAGAAAGCTTTGTTTTACATTTTCTTGCTTGAGAGGAAAGCAGAAGTAGCAACTTAAAGGCAAAAATGTTCACCAACAATTGAAAGAACATTATGACAAACTGACATGTTTTTCTAAAGCTCTGTGTGTGGTCTTTTAATATTGGTGTTATGAAATTCAGTAGCAGTCAGTGGAAGTATGCTGTTTCTCAGTGCTATCAAATCCATCTTGAGAAACTTGACATCCCTATTCCCTTTCTTCCTGAAATAACATTGGATTTTCCTGAAGTAACTGGATCCAAATTTCTGGTCTTCAAGCATCATGAGTGAAATGATAGGTAACTCCTAAAAAATAGATGACTCCTGAAAGCTGAGGCACATTTGGCCCAGAGAAATGTTAAGAAAAAGAAATTCTTGTCTCCCTGTGTTAAAGGGTACCTTCTGCTAGGTTAATATCCAATATATTACCAGAAAACACTCATATAACTAAGAACAGATATCGTACTTTAATTTGACCACAATTTAGATATAATACGTCTAGTTTAATTGTAGGATATGGATAATTTTTTTCAGTGTCTCTGCCAACCTGAACTCTACACATCAGCAGATTTATATAAAAATCTTATTTCTGTCACCTATGTCTGGTTCACATATTTATTTACATGTCTTTAACTGACTGTGGGTATATTGTTTACACTCAAAGGATCTTCACTGCATCCTGTCTTTACTGCTCAAGGACTGTTGTTATACCAGGCCTGTTTTTCTCTAGACTACATTATCGTGTTCGAGTTTCAAATACTCCATTTTCCACAGGATAACTGCTTGTTATTGCTTTCTATATAAAAGGTTATAAAGTTGCATTATACAAGGATAAACAAAAGTAAAACGATTTAGCCATAGACTCATGGTCAATACAAGAAATTGCTGTCACAGCTAAACTAAGTAAAACAAAGCTGGAGGCAGGTCAAGAAAAGGTCAGACATAGCAAGCCTGAAGCCTCATAATTCTGCATGAAGCATATGACCTGTTAGCAGTAGCAATACAGCATTACATAGTTACCTGGTTACATAATCTTTTGTTTATTTCTCTTTTTGTAGCATCTTGCCTGAGACAGCAAAGAGAAAGCTGGACATTCATATAATGGTATTATAAGGAATTGGGTCATTATTCTGGGCAGTAATTCAGTTGCTGGGTAACCACAAAGTCTATAGTTGAAGTTCATCACTAGCATAGTCTGTCTCTGATCTGTCTGCATGTTAGTATTACTTCTTTCAGGTATATACTGTGGCAGGACACCACTCATTTTTCCAATAGCACATCATCTCCCCCACTCTGTGAGTCCCAAATGTCCTCACTGGATCTACTAAGAGTAGATAAAGTTAAAAAAAAATGCCAGAAATGGGTTCACAATAGTGAGAAAATGCATGTTTTTTTCCCAAGCATTTCTCAGGGCAGCACAGGTTGACACCAGCCTCTGGACTGCATTCAGAGAGAAAACTGCATGAGAGCACTGTGACATCCTTATGACATGCTTTTTCCTCTGATGAATGTGATGTCCTCTGGGGGCAAATGGACCAATCTTTCTGTTTGCAAATATTTCAGAGATCAGCTTGGTTATAAAAGGCATCAACATCATTTGACATCAGATGTATGAAGGTGGGTGAGGAATGCAAAACTTTGGTGACTATAGTTGAATCACTTTTATCACAATCCAAATGTGGTTAATTCTAGCCAGAGAACCTTATGAGAATGGTGCTCACCAGGCAGCTGTATTCATGTCTGAAGGTGGAACTATTTTTTGCTGTTTTTTTACCTCACTGAACAATGAGTGCAGTTATTTACTGAAAGAAATTATTTCCAACTTACTGTAGGCAAGCCCTGACTCCTTTAACCTACTTGTTAGGTGCTGGTAAGAATATAGTTACACTTGCCCAGAGACGAGCTCTAGCTGCATAGTGTGTCTGAGTTCTTCTCTTGCTACATTCATGCCATTGCTGGTGTCTAAACCAGCTAGGGTAACGTTAGCTTGTATGGGTTATGGCTGTCCATAAGAATTGTGCAGTACTGTAGAGGACAGTGGGAAGGGATTTCAGTCCCATTTGTTGCATTACAAAGATTATTGTCTTTAATTTGGACTCTGTAAGAAAGAGCTGTTTGTAAATGAGTAAGGACAGGAAAGAGTAAATTTAGGACTTCCGCCTGAACAAAGAAAAAAACATATTTGGAACCACAAAACAGATTCGGTTGGAAGGGACCTTTAAAGATACATATCCCAGCCCCTCTGCTATTTGCAGACTTCTCAAGTTATGGTTTGCAACTACTGTTCCTTGTTACACTGTCTGGCAACAACAAGAACAGTGTGCTTTCAGGTTTTTGGAAGTGCTCATCTACTTCCCACCTACATTTCGGTCAGATTGCCCTCAGCCTTCTTCTCTCCTAGCTCCATAAACTCTTGAACACTGGAAATTTTGGCAGTTTTTCGATCCCTTTGAGCTTTTCGACATCACTTCTGACCTGGAGACTCTAAACTCCAGAAAGTCCTCGGCTCATGGAGAGCTGTGCATCATGTCAGAATATTAGATACAACACTGCTGTGCAATCCAACTCCATAGCTGACACAGACTGAGATGAGAGGACACTTTGATGGCTGTGGTGTACCAAGTTCCAGCTGCCTGCCATCTCCAACCTACGTGAATATCCTACTCATCAAGACCTAAAATACAGCTGATGTTTGTTTTTTTTCCCAATGTGGCTTCATCTCTGGATGAACTAAATTCTATGAAAGGAAAAGTTCATACAGATTTTTCTCCCAGTGGATAGGTCAGAACATTTCAGTTCCGCTAAATCCATCTCTTATATTTTCTTTATGCTTTGCATTGTTTTCTGGATGACATTTTTGGCTTGGTATTTATGGCCTGTAGGAGATATGAAAACAGTATTTATTTCCTGTAGTTCTAGAGGGGAGAAAAGATATCTTTAAATGTCTCCAGAGCTGTTGCATAAACTTTTGAGTACCCATATGGGGTTCCAAATTACCTATAATAACTGGAAATGCTGCAGTCTGTTTTGGAGTATAGCTGGATGAAGAGTCTATTTAATGAGCAGCAGTTGCACAAAACCAAAACAAGATGTTCTGGTGATAAAGAATAAGATGGGGAGTAGTAAGGAATACATCATAGTGCTGCTATACCAATAAATCAACAATCTGATCTCAACAATGTGCTGTAATTCTTACTCAGTCTCAGAAAAGATATTGAAGGACTGTGGAGACGTCAGATGGAGATGAAGAAGTAGTAGAGGGAGAAACACTTTAACCCAAAGACGGTTTAAAGTATAGCTATGCTTACTTTAGAAAAGGTGCAAATAATAGCGAACTCAGTAGCGGAACAGTTTAGTTATTTGGAGTGTCTCTTTTTTATGACAAAAAGCAAAAGGAAGTATTGCATTGGCAGTGTTGGCTTCTTGAGTCAATGGATTTTGCAGTTTAAGGAGGAACTGAACAAGACTTTTGGAATAAATAGTACTAAGAAAAATATGTTACAAGGAATAAAAAACTTGATAAATCAAGATTTGATCCCTCTCCAGCAACTGAAAACTAGAACAAGGCAAAATTATCCCCATTCCTCAGCATTGGATCTGATCTCAGGCCAGATCCAGGACTCTTTGATCCTCTGGTATGGCAGTTGAAGAAATTTTTATGCTGACCATGTGTACACACTTGAAAAGTATCAAGATCTATTTAGTTAATACCAGAAACTTACAATACATATAGTGATAATTTATTCTCTCATCCCATCACTACTTTTGCATCTGCTATTTCTTTTATGGTATAGAACAACACAATTGAAGACATTATGCTTGTTTTCTCAGTTTTTCATACTACAGATTTTCAAAATGACTCCCAAGTCTGAATTTTTAAACAAGAATTTTTAAACTTCATTTTTAAGACTTTGGTTGTATTATATTCATTTTTTTAGTGATTTGCCTAGAATATGTTCATGTCTTTTTCCTAAGTGGTTTCATTTTTAGGATCTAACAATATGTATGAGTAATTTAAATTATTATGCCTCTTGTCTCCTTAAATCTGGTAGCTCTATACTACAGCTTGTTACTTAGATACTGCTTCTGCTACTAATTAGAAACTGCAAATCAAAGCCTAATTAAGCTATGAAAACTGTGCAATACCAAAGAGTAGGTGGATTAAACTGTTTAATACTTGACACAGCTTGTGGAATGAAAAATAGAACAGTGAAAGCATGTTCAAGGAATTATGAAAATAAGGTTCAGATGGTACAAGGTAGAAATTTTTATTATGCTATATAGGCAATGCTGGTCTGGTTTTTTTATGCTACCTTCTCCACAGCCTCCTTTTTAAGCATACAGATTCTTACAGTTGGCTATGTAATGTAAGAGCCAGATAGTGCCTTTTTTTTTTTTTTTGCTTCAGCTTCCAGCCCTGTTAGTGTGTGTTATACTGAAGTTTTACCAGTGTTGTTTCATACTGGTTAAAAGGGATTTGAGTTAGTCTGTCCATGAGGCTGCACTCAGTGCCATCTTGACATTTTGATTTAACCTGAGATGAAAATTACTTAAAAAATGTCAATGAACTGTGAATTGAATTATAGAAGACAAACTTATCACATCTCTTGTCTTGTGGAGTTGAAATTGCACCTTTAATTAAACTAGAACAGGTTTGACTAGAGAGGAAACCTTTAACTTCAGATGTAGTATGTACCATCATGCAATCTGTCACAGAGAGCTAATGCGTTGAACTCAGTGTCTTCATGCACAATTAGTAGAAATTTCACTATCAGCTTATGAAAACATGACATATAGGCATTAAGATTTTCTTTAAGGCTGCATTACTAAACTGTATTCCAGTCAAAGGTTTATACAAAGATAATTTTGCAGGTAGTAGGGAATAACCAGGAAAAAAAATGGTTCCTGATACAGGCTGCTCCTTCTGAATTTGAAGAAATTGCTGAGGTTGTTTCCATCTTTCAATTGCCTAGCCTACTCTAAAGCACACAATCTGCAAGATTTAGACCTGCCAACAGTAGTTGAATGTGACACAGACTTTCCACAAATATGCAAAATTTTGAATGGTTTTACTTGTTTCTTGAAGTTTTCACTAATGGAGTCCATGGAGTAGTAATTTCAGATACTCTAAAATGTGAAAACAAATTTAAAATTTTTGTGACTTGTTCTGCATGCCAGCAATATGATTCCAAGTTTGCCAGCTCTGGCACACCAATTTAACGTGTTGTCAGCAAATCCAACACAGACTGCTCCAATTACAAATATGACATTCTCCAACTAGATCATTATAAAATGCCTTTACATTGATAAATAATCCTACTAAAAAAAAAAAAGCAAAGGAAAAAACCCAACCCTCCCAAAATAAGAACAACAAAACAACAACCCCCCAACCAAAACAAACAAACAAACACTCCCCCCAAAAACAAACAAATAGAAACCCAAAAAACACCACCCCCCCAAAAAAAAAAAACCATAAACCATGAAGGAAATCATTACGTCTTTGTGAATCAAAGGGAAAAGTAAAAACTTTAAAAAAAAATTATCCTTTATGGTGTATTCATGGAAAAATTTTGGCCACTCCTGGGTTGAACTGTGAATTTCTCCTTTTCCTGTTCATCCCAAATTAATGTATGAGTTGATGGTTAGGTTATGATACTTTTCTAAATGGGACTTAGACTCAAGTTCTTCAAAGTGAGAAGGAAATTTGTTGAAGTCTCATTTTTAGGTTGGATTTCCTAGCTACATAGAAATCATACAAAATAACACAATATTGCATTGTATACACTATGTATTTTTGTTTGGCAAATTTTAAGTATTTCCATGCTGAATGTAAGGATGATCTGTGACTCTCCAGTTTTATATCCACCTGAAAGGTGAATTGGTGTTAGATAGACAGCCAAAGAGACCAGTTATGACTTTCAGGCCAAAAAACAGACAGCAACTGTATTGCTCAAATTTAATACTATTAGAATGAATGCAGAAATATTCGGTTTTATTCGAGGTCACGAATAATTCTTAGTTGGTCTGTGTAAATGTCCTATGCTTTTATAAGCTTTTGAAGGAAGCAATGCATAGTTTTCAAAAGTCAGTCACTTGAGTTCAATGAAATTCAGCTCAAAGGTGCATATAACTAGTGTAGCAAATCACAAGCAGTCATAAAATCTAAAAAATTATTTTGTTGCTCAGAGAAACAATAGCTGTCATTATCACTCTGTCTCTGTGACAGTGAACACTACCAACACTTACACTGTGAGAGAATTTTATTATAAGTCATTACTAAATTTCAGCATCTCTGGTGAGAGATGGGTACTCTGCAATTATGGCTGGGAACACCAGGTAAACCAAAACCATCCAGTCATGCCATAAGAAATGTAGCTGTTTCTCATATGGTTTCTGTGCATGTTAAGGGGATCTGTTTTTTTCCAGTGCACTGTTAAATACAAGTGATGTTTTCACTTTGTACCTTGTTTTGTTTCTAATAAAAAATATGCATATTGAAAGGATGCATAGACTCAGCAGTCATACAGAAAGCAAACAAAAAAGATATATGTAGGCATAATACAATAGAAAGGAAGCCCGTAATGTCTGATCTTTGTTTTCTACTACAGTAACTAGCAAAATATATGACTATTCTTCAGATTCTGTATTAGTTAATTATGCAGTGAAATGATGGGAAAAAAAATTCCATTAAGAAGTACAAATTCTATTTTGTTCTTACTGCATCTAAAAAACCTTTACATGACTTCACAGCTAACTTGCTCAATTTGAGCAATGTTTTTTTGCCTCTAGTTTGAATGTGATCCAAAGAAATGTTTGTGCCCGGTGCTAATTATCTAACTTTCAATTGGTAGGGACTTTATACTTGAACTAAATAATATTTGATGGTTTGATAGCCTCTTGCCTTCTGCTTTGATAATATCTAGTGAGTATTTTTGTTGGTATTTATTTTTATTCTCAGACCACTACTGAAAATAACAAGAAGAAAGCTAACCAGTTTAGCACTGAATCTTTTACTGTTTGCTCCCCTTTCTTTTCACACTAAAACTGTGCTAGTACTTGACGTGTAGAAAGATAAAAAATGTTGCTTATACCTCTGAACATTAAGTAAAATAGTATATCTTGACTATAGAGGGACTATTTTTATACCTGTGTCATCTTTTCCTAAATTGCTTTTCAAATATGTAATCCTGAATTATGCGTTGAATGCCTTTTCTATTTCTGTTTCTCAGTTAACAGGGTAAAGTTTTGTCTTTCTTTAATAGTCACTTTGATTGGTAGAGTTCCAAATTCATCTTTGGTGAGTCCTTTTAGTCAAATTTTCAGTCTTTTCCTTCTGAGCTTATTGGTTCCAGTGAGACTGTGTGTATGGCTCTTCCACAACTTTCTTTGTCTGAATCCATTACTCTATCTGTGCCAGTCACAAAAAACATCACTTGACTCTTTTGTCCAGCTGTTATCAAAAAAGCACACTGACACTACTTGAAAACATAGTGGTACTGTAAGGCCTTTCAGGCAACAAGAGGGTTTGGGGACAACAATATTTGTGGACAACCATATTTGTGGCTTACCTTTTTCTTTCTGATCCAAGGTCACTACCAACTCCATAGGCCAAGTCCTTTGCTCATATTTGGGCTTGAAGCACTGAACAAATGCTGCTGTCATTCACTGCTCCACCAAAGGGCACAATCTCCCAACACAAACCCCTCTGCATGGGCACCTGCCTATCACCACAGTTCACCTGTCAGTTCTGAGCTGAGGCTGAACAGGCTGTTGTGAACAGAGATGCAGTGTCAGAGATATACAACGGCATTAGTGAGGACGGTATCTTTCGGTACTGTGCACAACTGAAAATGCATTTTTTCTCTTTGAACTTGTGTATCTCCTGTTCAGGGTAAAATCCTAACATGTATTTCTGTCTCCAGTTTGTGCATGTCCAGACATCAGCTTAGAGAAAGCTCATCAGTATTTCAAAGTCTTTTCCTCCCTTCTCTAGTTATTGTGGGCAGTATCAGCCATCTGTCACTTAGACCTAAAACCTGGAGATCACATTTGGCTCAGACCACTACTAGTTCTTAAGTCTTGCTTATCCAATTTATATAATTTCTCTAGGATATGGCTTGTTCCTTCTTGAAGTGAAATATTTCTTCTTATTAGTTTTTATTATAATTTCTTGAGATACACCTAGTATATGTTCTACTACCTGAGACCTCTGAGACACTCAGTTCATCTAATTTAAAGCACACATAGCAACAAACTTCATCACCCTCCTTAGGAAGCGCACCAACCATTTGTTTCTCAACTAAAATAAAATGTGTCTTTCTGTACTCAAAAACAAAGTGGTCAGAAAAGCTCACACATTCTGAGTTCAGACTTGCACCCAGGGCCCCCAGAGTCCTGAAGAAGTTCGCAGCTGGATCTCTCATCTAAGGAGTACCTTACTCATAGGGATGTTGGCTAAGCTGTGGAGTCATGATCCTTTATGTGGGAGTCAAAGTGAGAACTGAATACAGGAGACACATGTAAGCATCACTGAAGCATTCTGGCATGTCATTAAGAGGCCAAAGATCAGCTAGCATTGGTAACAAGAAAGTCTTCTACCGGGTACATTGACAGCAACAGTGAGATGGAAGAAAAGGTGAGTTTGAACTGTGTCATTGGGTTGAAGACTTTATGATGAAAAATGTGGAAAAATCTGAGGTAGTCAGCACCTTCTTTGCTTCAGTCCTTAGTGGTAAGGTTTCATGTTCAGGGAGACAGGTGCCTCACATGGTAGAGGAGGGTCAAATTATTGTCTACTTAGGAAAGCTGGACTTACACAGGTCTGACAGCAGGTCAGCTACCTGCATGTGTGCTGAGAGAACTCACCAACATTGCAAGGCCACACTCCTACTACCTTTGGATGCTTGTGACAACTGTGGGAAGTCCCTAGTAGATGAGGAAATAAAAATGTTCTGTCCATCTAAAAGGCAAGAAGAGGGATTTGGAGATCTGCAGCCTATTCAATATCACTTCTGTACCTAGGAAACTTAGGAAACAAATCGTACAAGTCTTTTCCCTGGTGAGGGAAGGACAAGGAATGAAGATTTACCAAAGGCAGATTGTACCTGACCAGCTTCTCAGTTCCTTCTGTGATCAAAGTCTGTGACTAACTCAACAGATATGAAGAGTGCAGTAGATATAATTTAACTTGTTTTTATGCTGACTTTTGTCATAGTTTCCCATGGTATCCTCTTAGACAAATTGAGAGGTAAGGACTGGTCTGTATTAGGTGAGTGGAGATTCTGGCTAGACCAACAGGCACAGTAATCAAAGCCCCTGCCGAGAAATTTCAAGAGATATGTCTCAGTGGTTGATAACTGGGCCAGTTGTGCTGAAGATAGACTGAGGGAAATGCATTTGTTTAGCTTGGTAAAGGGAAGATCTACTTGCAGTCTTCCAGTACCTAAAGAAGAGGTTGGACAAGATAAAATTAGACTCTCCTCAGAGATCCATAATGAAAGTACAAGAAACAATACGACAAAACTGAACTTCAAGAAAGAGAAGTGTGCTCACCATGGATGACCAAGCAGTGTAACAGGGTGTGGAATCTCCAGCCTTGGACATTTTCAAAACTTGTCGGGACAAAGCTCTGAGCAACTGTAAAGTTAGATCAGGTTACTTTAAACAGGACATTGCACTCCACTATCTCCAAAGGTTCTCTACGATTTAAAATTTTGTATTATTTTGGGCTTTTTCTGTATGTCGAATCCTGCATTCTTTTCTGCACGGTACCAAAGCACCAGTGGATGGGATGTAAGGTGCCTTCATTTATCCTCTTGTGAAATGGAGGAGGTGGGTTTTCTAACCTTTCGTATGTGGGGCTTTCAAGGAGGAGGCTTCTGTCTATCATCTCCCATATAAAAGCTGTGTAAAAGAAAAGCATGAGTCTTTCTTTAAAGGGATTTTTGAATAGATCCTTTTATTTCAGAAGAGAATTCTAAGCTGTGGACCCCAGGCAGATAAGGGTTCTCATGTTCCTGTTTCACATTTCCTACATAGTAGTTTTTTGGCAGCTTGCTTTCTGCTTAGCCAGAATATTTCTCTGGGTTTTTATTGTGAGCTGATGGCTCTCCTTGACAGTGGATCCAGTCTAAAGCTCAGACATCAGGCTCTGCATTATGGAAGAAATAATTATTAGCTCTAGATTTGAGCCATTATACAGTGTAACACTGGTAAGAAGAAGGTCAAAAGTGCACAGCAGAACATTCCTCTGAAGTTTATTTTGCAGATAGTCTGTTTCTTTGTTTTTAATCTCTTTTGCTGGCATGGTTTACGGCTAGTTTCGTATTTTAGAATTCATGATCCACAGTCCTACTCATACACAAACCTTCTGTAAATGACTTTTCATAAAATTAAAGTATACTGTTTGCTAGTTTTACTTGCTTTAGATCCAAACGAAGACTGATCATATTCTTCCTGCATCAATGAGTAGATTAACTATTTGATCTGCTAATTAAAGGATAGGGGTTTCTGAAAACACTTTGTTAAGACTGTATTTGATAAATTATTAGTTTGAATTGATCCTATTCCAAGCTGTCTTAGTTTGTGGCTTAGGCATTAGTATTACAAGCAAAATATGTCTGTTACCTACCTCAACCATGAATACATTACATAAATGTGAAATGAACTTTTTCTCTTTGGTTTGCTGATGTGAGAGGGTAGGATAGGAAATTCTCACAGCTGGCAGACAAAGAATTACTGTAGTTGCAAAGTGGTTGGAAACACGAATGTTGATTATTTCAATGAAAGAATTTAATTAGGCCTCCTAAGGAACAGGATATTACTGACATCACTGATTGCCAAAATGAGCAAAGTAATACAGCACTTACTATTGCAATATCTCTCTCTTAATGATGCCATTATTAGAATTTGGCTGGCATCCTGAAATGTGTACAATAGCTTGGCAATAGAATAATGATTTGGAAAATCACAGATGTAAGGCAACGATGTGAAAGCCAAAGGTTTACTGAAAAGAAGTCCAGATGAAGCATTTTTAGTTCCTCTCGATGCCATGTATCTGTAATGGACTGATTCTTTCTCATTACAGCATCATATAGGATATTTAAAAAAGGAAATAAAAATCACTGGGTTTTCTTAGTCTCACTTTCCCACAGGCAAGCTTTCATTCCTTTTTAGCTTTACCCCTTCTTTTATTCGAAAAGTTCTTCTACCCTATACTATCCTCTATGGACAAGATTTAAGAGTTCTTCGGAGAAGTTTCTCTTTTAGTTCCTGCACTGATACTACAATAACTCAAAGAAACAAGGGACTTCCCCAGGATCCTCTTATAGATCACTTTACAGGTATTCAGTTTTCAAATGTGGTGGATTCACTGACCTAGATCAATTTCTGTGCCGCTCTACATTACAACACTCATGTGATATACCTAGGAAAGCCAAATTAGGGAAGACTCCTTTCTTGCTCTAATATACACCATTCTTCTCCAACACACCTGACAGATAGACTGGTAGTGGAGAGACACAGGTGATATAGCCATAACACCTGGCACTATTCGTACCTCTGACAGTTGCTCCCTATAGTCCTAATGCACCCCTTCTGTAGCATTTAAGAAGTCTAAAACGGCAGTAAAATCTGGCTCATATATTGTGAACTAAGTAGTTTAAACTCTGTCTGCATTTGGATAAACAAATGTAATCCTAAGCTCTTTTATTTTCAATTCATACAAAAATACTTAAGGGGAGGATACAGAGGATTGAATTAAAATGAAGAGACATATTTAGATGAATGGCATAGAATGGAAGAATGAAGAGGGGATATCTAATCTATATTTGGTACTTATAAATTCTCTTCTCATACTCCTTTTCTGTCTTCTCTGCAGTACAGACGTGGTTTGGTATGCTGGTATTTGAAACAACTGTCTTTAACAGAACCATTTATAGGAGAGATTGAATTTGGCATACTGTTTTAAGGAAAAAAAATACTTGAAATGGAATTTACATTTGATATTCCTATGCAGCTCATATTACTCCTGGTAACTAGGAAAGGAGAAATATTTTTAAAAACTTCTTATGGTATAAATATCCCAGAATACTTTGGATTGCACTTTACATTGAATAGATCCCTATGATTCTTAAAATTTGACATATAATAGAGGATAACAAAGCTCTTTTGGCTCTATGTGCAGCTACTTTCAACTCCAAATTCCTTCACACATTTTCAGTTGCTGAGATTACCCAGATTTTGATTACATTCCAACTTTACTTTGTTTGAGCCTGCAGCCTCTATTTCAGAAACAGGGCAGAGCTTCCCTTTCATTCCTTTGCCTGTATGTAGCGTTTCCCTCTTTGTGACAGGTCAGCAAAGCCATGTCTTTGCTCCCCCTTTACTGCATCCTGAATCTGAAATGAGTCACCTTCCAGGTAATTCACACTAATCTCTTTCCAAAATTTTGGCATATTTGTAGGAAATTCCTTGTAAAGCAGTGAAATATCCAAAGTTTGCTTTCTGACTATTTATAAACCATTTGTATAGAAATTATGCATTTGTTATATAGCACTGTACTGTCATAGCAAAATTTGTTTAATGATAAATAATTTCCTAAACTTTATGTAAATAAACTCATTTTTGTTATCGAAAACAGGTACAGAGTTCTTGCTGAGATGCATATATATATATACATATATACACATATAAGACAGATTTGGACCACAGCCTGTTAACCTCTGAAATAATGACTAGAAATCTTCATGACTCTATTTCTTTTTCTAGTGGAAGAAGTGTATAAGAATTATACATTTTCTTAGATCTGAGAGCAGCTGAGTATGTTATGTCCTAGGGGAAAGCAGAAGTCTGTAAGACTGTCAGCAGCCAGATTTCTGGCTACACTGCATTGACCTGGTGTTTGTATCCCCTCAGGTGGGGCTTTCTTAGATTTCTCTTTGTCTGGAAGCTGATTGAGAGGTCTTATCGATAGTACTGCTCTCACCTGTCATGTTAGTGTAATCCTGGAAACTGTTATGATAAGAAACAGTCTCTGAAAACTTCGAAAGGCTTGTTTAGCTGCTGGGTGACAGTACAGTGTTTTGCCATGAGCAAGGCCAGTCAGCTTTACAGGAGGACAAACATAGCTGAGTTACTACTTGTATTACAGTAGCAAAATCTGAAAATGCAAAAAGGAAGTGAAAACACATCTTGAGCCTAATAATGTAAATAAAGTCTGTAGTAATGCTTTGGATTTTTCAATTACTGCTGCTTATACCCTGAACTGTAACTATATTTTCAGTATTGTTATCTAGGAAAGCCATAGTAATATCCACATACTTCACAGACATGTAAAAGCTGTGTAGCTGTGCTAATAAGGGGAATAATTGTCAGTCCTCTAAGCTTTAATGATCACATCAAATACCTTTGTTGTCTCCTCAGGACAATTTTTTTAAACTATGGCACTACAGTATCCAACTGGCCAAAACTTGGTGCTGCCATTTTGATCACGTCTTCCTGCCTGGTGGCAGGTGTTCAGGTCATTCATTTTAAATCCCTATTGTCTGAGTTCTGAGGTCCAAATTTACTTTTAAATGGTTCTCTACTAAAGAAAAATGTACAGTAACTCTTACGTTATTGCTGTGAATGATTGCTATAAGGTAAAGTGAGGTTTTCTCCCAAATGAATAAAGCTATTTATGTTTTATCTGTAGCAAGATGGTTTATGTGGAAGATGAGAAATTAGTCTTAAGATGACAAAGCTGAAAACAAATAAGTCTAGAATTACCTTTTAAGAATGTCTTTAAAATTCTATTTTCTTAGTAAAAGTATCTGAGATAGTTTCCAGATGTGTAGGTTTGAACAAAGGTTACAATTTAATTTTTTAAAATATTTCTACCTTGCTTCTCTCAATCCATTATACATTTTATAAAGTATCTTAATAACTCTGAGATTAATCTGTATGCTCTTTGCCATGGAAATTAATTTGTCGAACTAGGAGAACATTGATCCTATTCTGTCAGGACCTAATTAATCTTTATTTACATCAGCAGCGTGCAGCTTTTTCTTCCTGAGGGCCAATTATATCATTTCAAAAAGGTCAAGGGGCCACAAATCGATATTCAAACTGTTTTTCCAGGCTCAATTAGACTGAGTAAGTTTTTGATCATTTCCTCCCCCAGGCTGCCTTGGTGCCTGTCACTCTGAAGAGCAGTATGCTTGCAGAACCACTATCCCTAGGGGAAGTTGTTGAGGTCCTGCAGACAGAAAGCAAACTTCCAGCTGTTCAAGGAATTAGTCAATAGGACTCCCTGGGAAACTGCCTTCAGGGACATGGGAGCAACACAGAGCTGCCAGACCTTTAAGGATTCTTTCCATAGAGTGCAAGAACTCTCCATCCTCAGGAGTAAGAAATCAGGAAAGGAGGGCAAAAGACTGGCATGGCTCAGTCAAGACCTGCTGGTCAAACTATAAGGCAAGAAAGAAATGCACAAGCAGTGAAATCATGGACAGGTATCCTGGGGAGAGTATGGAGACATTGCCTGGGTATGTAGGGATGGGATCAGGAAGGCCAAGGCACAGATGGAGCTAAACTTCACAAGGGAGATGCGAAGAATATAACAAGGGCTTCTACAAGTATGTCAGCCCAGAAGCTCCCAGAGTACCAACTGTACCCTGGGCCGTATCAAAAGCAGTGTGGCCAATAGGTCAAGGGAGGTTATTCTCTCCCTCTACTCTGCTTTTGTGAGACCCCACCTGGAGCAATGTTCCAGCTATGGGGTCCCCAACAGAGAAAATTCATGGACTTGTTGGAGTGGGCCTAGGGGAGGGCCACAATAATTATCAGAGGGTTGGAACACCTCTTCCGTGAAGAAAAGGTAAGAGTTGTGGTTGTTCAGTGTGGAGAACAGAAAGCTCTGGGATGATCTTATTGCAGCCTTTCAGTACTTACCAGGGGCCTATAAGAAAGACAGGAATAAACTATTTAGCAGAGCCTGCTGAAATAGGATGAGGGGTAACGGTTTTAAACTACAGAGGGCAGATTTAGCCTAGATAGAAGGGAGAAATTTTTTGTGATGAAGGTGGTGAAACACTGGAATGGGTTGCGCAGAAAGGTGGTAGATGCTCCATTCCTGTAAACATTCAAGGTCAGATGGGACAGGGCTCTGAGCGACCTGATGTAATTGAAGATGACCCTGCTCACTGCTGAGAGGTTGGGCTAGGTGACCTTAGTAGGTCTTCCAACTCACAGTATTCTATAATTCTGTGATTATTTTCCAGTCCCTGAATAAGTAATCAGAAGTTGGTGTAGCTGGCAATGAATTAAATTAAGCAAAAAATCCCCTAGTTAAGACTCTTTTGCCCATGGCAGGTGTTCAGGCTAAGTGCATATGCCAGCTGTCCTATAGTCTGGAGGATTCACCTAAATCCGATTCAATAATCAAATGGCATTTGTGACCATTTTTTTGTGAATATTTTTCAGATGTGCAAATAATGTAATTATTTACAGTAATGCTGTGCTGATTTTATGCTTTTCATGAAGGAAATATGAAGAAAGTAATATAAGCAATTTAAAGCAACTTAAAAATTAGAAACTGGCACAGCTTTAATTTGTAACCCATGCAAACTGTCCTTCCCTGAAACCATCTGGTCAGAATTAAACTACTATCAAAAATGAGATGGGACAATAACAAGCAAAAATGCCATGCCGATACAGAAATGTAAGTGGAATGGAGTAAAATCACCTCTACACAGTGTATAAGCCTATTTTTATTAGTGAGTATGTATTATCTTTTCTCCTATGAAAAACTTTATACCAGATGAAATCAATAGTGATATGCTTGTGTTTACATGCATTCTCATCTGTCATCATAATCTTTATATTCCAGTAAACTACTTTTTTATTCCTGAATTTTTGATCAGAAATTTGGAAGATATTAAATCATCTTGAAAAACACTGTTTTCCTTTCATGTATGATGATCTGGGACAAAGACAGTTCATTGAATAGGAGAAATCTTAAAAAGTATTTACCTTATTTAAGTAGTTCTATCGAAGTACAGTTAACGGGTTATTGTTATGAATATCCATCTTGACAAACAAAATTATAACCTTTTCTAATGAATACAATTTCTGTCTCCCTGGAAAATGATACCACAGAGGTATTTTTAACTTTTCTGTCGACCTTTTGTCTTTTCCTTAGGACTATGACAGCACTTTATGCATGTAAAAGATCCAGAGTTCATGCTTTGCTGAGCAGAAACCAGCGATCTCTTCTTGCCTCTACC
The DNA here is from genome assembly GCA_013396775.1 of Cephalopterus ornatus. Lineage (NCBI taxonomy): Eukaryota > Metazoa > Chordata > Aves > Passeriformes > Cotingidae > Cephalopterus > Cephalopterus ornatus. Next base: position 20,288 of record VZRE01005983.1, on the reverse strand, counting down.
TCTGCTTCTACTTTTGGTGTGTTTTCTATGTTCTGGAAACTCCTGCAGAATTCTTATGCCAGTTAGACAGAATTTTATGAGTAAGTCTTTTATTTAATATCCATCATAATCCATTAAGAATTAAATCCTGGATGTTATCTGTCTTTGTGGACACACTGGATATATAGATATGGAATTCAGAGTACAAACAGTTATGTCTATATGCAATATATATATATATGTATGTATATATGTATGTATATATATATATATATATATAAATATAAGGCACTTATCTGTGTTTCACTTCAGGGCAATACGAGTCAAGCTCTGATTTAATCACACACTACCTTACTTAATAAATGGTAACCAGTGGTAAATGTGTTCAAGAGATCACTGAGGTTATAGTACTTAACACAACCAAGACCTTAGAAAAAAAATGATCAGAAATACAAAAGAAACATAGTTGTGTACAACTGCAAATATAATTACACATTAAAAGATGAATAGCAACTGAGAATAGCAATATTTCATAAAGTCCTTTACATAAAAAAATGAAAAGATTACAAATCTGTCTCTCAGGCAGCTAATTGTAAAAATAGCCTAAATTTTTACATGCATGCCAAGTTCATGTCCTAAAATCCTCTGGATCTTCTAAAAGGCATGAAGTCAGTATGAATTTTACATACCTCCAAATATCATGTAAACTTGGAACATGAAATGTTGGGCCATTCTTAAGAGAGAGTACAGGACATTTTGTCAATCTTAAGTCAGTGAGTTGTCTGATGAGTGGCCCCCTAAGTAGAGAAGGTCAGTCAAGATAAATTGAGACAGCTAGGTATGAAACTACCTGTGTAAAGCTAGGCATTTAGATAAGTTTAATTTACTTTTGATGCTGTAAAGTATATAATGTTTCCAGGAGTTTTCATCATACCACAAGACCTGACTCAACCCAATCTGGATCTAAAAGTACCCTGGCTATACAGGGGCCGTATATTTGATCTAGAGCCTGACCTTAGGACTGCTTGCAGAACACAGAATAGTCATATGGCTATTCTCAAATTTGAGCAAAGTAGGATAATCACACTTTTACACAATAAACTTAAATTTTAGTGCAAAGGCCATTTACATAACCAGGTGATCCACTCAACCACTAGTGCCATTTTTCCTGAAACAAAGGCTGACTTGTGGTGCTCTGTGTTGAGCTCAGTTCAGCTTTCTTTACAACATCTGTAGTTACCCCCTATATTGACGAGCACCCTGCCTGTGCCTACCTCCTCTTAGCCAGGGAGGCCTTGTGGTGGCCACTGATGCTCCACAGCCTGGCTCAGACCAGTGTTAGTGATTACCTGTGTTGCATAGTGAGATTAATATATAAATCACAAGAATGACCAGCCCTCAGGCCAGTGTACAGTGAGAAAGAAAACATATTTCAGTAGGTGATGCCAGTGGGTCCATATCCACATATTCAGCCCTGTTGTTGGCTCTATGGGCTCCACACCATTGTCATTTACACGGAAACTGCCAATGACACACCAAAGATGATGTTACAGATGTCCCTCTTCTTAAGATGCTGCCTTTACCTCTTAAGCTTGGCAAGTGCCTCTGACATGTCACCCAAAGGACAGCAGCCACTTGCTTCTTCCTGCCTGGATCCTGCTTGCTCCAGGTCTCTGAGTTGCTAAAGGCAGGAGGAGGTCAGCCCTGAGGAGGAGGTCAGAGCTTGTGAGCCCTGTAGTGTCAAGGAGACTTGATGGCTGCCTGTCCTGACCTACGCTTGCTGATTTCTTCAACATACCTGAAAAGGCAGGAAGGCTTAATATTTTAATACCATATTTACTTATTTGAAGATTTTTGATTTTGCATGGGATTTTGATTTAGAAGAGTGATGTAGCAATATGCTGAAATGACATCATAAACATGTCATCACAATTGTAATATACTGTGGAAGCACATTATAAACCTGATTCCCAGGTTTGTCTCTTTATGCTCCATTGTCAGGAAGAGGAACATTTTATTCTGATTAGAGAGATCCCAAACAGTGTACTGAATAAAAAATAGTTGGGAAATCTTTAGTTAATCTACGTTGCAAGGCATTCTGTTTGTATTTGTTTCCTAATAGTTTGCATTCTGCTGCTTCATTTGTAAGAATAGATGTTACAGGTTTTTTTTTTTTTTCCCATTTCTGTTTAAGTTGTAGCTCTCATCCACTACTTTTACCTTCGAGTACTAGAAGGATAATTTTTGTACTCCCTTGAATACAAGTCCTGAAAGTTGTTGGGGGAAGATGAAAGCTTGCATAATGGTGAAGTTATTTGGAGATTTGGAGTCAGGGTCTCTGGGGTGCACGCAAATCTCAGGATGTCTTCATACCTGAGATTTGTCTGCATCAGGAAGACCTCACTGTCCTTGAGATCTGTCAGAATTCTTATTTCAGTGACTCCACTGAAATTTAATTTCTAAAATCCGTCATCAATAATTAAGATTATGTGTGATCCCTAATTAAAGTTAGTAGCAATGGGGAATCAAATTGTTAAAAACAATCATGAAGTGTTATCATAACTCTTCATTAATCATATGAAAAGTTCAGTAATCAAAGAAAATTCAAAATGCTTTGAGAGAAAAAGGGGGTCTATATTTGAAAATAAAAATGATAATTTAAGGAATTATCTTACTGATTAATTCTTGGGGAATAAATGACATTTTAGTTAAGATTGTATATAGTTTTGTCTACCTGGTTTCCTTGGATGTTCATATTTCATTTTTGATATGTACCACTTTAAAACCTCATGAGAACTATAGGATATATGAAATTGAAAGTGAAATACACAGTGTTACTTGACTGAACCTTTTCCTTGTTAGAAATGGGGGTCAAAATACACTTTTTGTAAAAGTTTATTCAGAGGTTACATGCAAAACTCCTCTTTGCTAGGACATGATCTAGCATCCACCACCAGGGAGGAAACTGAATTTCATAACTGAGACCTCTAAAATGTTTAGGTCAAGTGTGTTCAGTCCCTTGGCTTCCTTGAAACTCAGTAACAAAAACTACAGCTGTGAAGGAAAAATTGGGAAAGACCTCTTCTAAACAAAAAATAATTTAATTCTATACCGTTCCAAAAAACGGTATAGACTTGAATTCAGGGTGTGCAGCACTGCTGAATATAGGTTATGAACTCTGGGAAATGAACTCTGCTCTCGGAGACTGTGGTTCTGGAGGGAGCTGGGGTTGGCTGCACTGGCAGTTCCCTGCCCTATCTCTTTCACTGTGGGTGAGAACAGTTTTCAAGTATATTCTGTCATGGGATGATTTTATCCATGTTCAACATTGAGAAAAAGGAGATTCATAGGGACTCTGAATCCAGAGTCCACATTGCCCCTGTACAGGTCCAAGTTGCTGGACTTTGTAGTATGTAACAAATTTATGTGTAACAACAGAAGGGGTGGAGAGTGGGAGCTGAATTTGAGGAGCAGGCTGACTGCAACAATTTATCTTGGAAAGGTCTTAGCACTAGAAATCAATTTGATGTGAGATTCCTTGTTTGTGCAATTTGCCCTTGTAGCCAAATGTACAGTAAGGGTTTGCGTGAAAGTTGGGAACAATATTGTTTGTTTCAAGGTGTTTCAGCTACTAGAAGAATGCAAAATTTAAAAGAGAGTAGTTAAGTACATAGGCTGGTTTTTCCTAAGTAGTGCTTGACAGTTTCCTGTGGCAGACAGGGCATTCATCTGTTTGGGTGGTTCCTGGGTTGTCACAGCAAGTGCTAACTTCTGTCTGGCTGCTCTGTTCTCATTTGCTGTCCCTTTTAGGCTTCCATGGCATGGTATAAAATGAAAATGGGATAAAAGCTACAAGAACACTTTCTTATTAGGTTTATAAGCTAGAAAAACAAAAGCAAAATGGTTCCTATTCAGAACAATGGTTTGAACACCTTATTAATCTATGAACACAAATGTTTTTGGGCTTTTCACCTTCTCATTGATCATACTTTAATTTTTTCTCTTTATTTATTTAATCTTACTATATGTAATACTTTAACCTTTTGAATTCAGGAACTGAATTTGTCTATGGTTTGGAAAGGTCCCGGAAAATAAAGAGAGTGGGAACTGTCAAGTGCTATTGCAATGCAAGAAATTATTGATTAGGCTGAAATCAGATTACCGGCTTACTCCTGATCTAGTGAGTACTTCATGACCCCTCCAATGTTGTGTAGCATATTTTAGTCAATAAATAGAATTTTACTCTTCATGACCATTGGAAATGATGCACAATGCTGCAAATATTGATCAAAGAGCACTATTCTGCTAATTCCTTTGCTTGCAACAATGTTAAATATTTACAGATTATCCCTTGGTGTTGTGAAGAGTGTTTTAGCCTTCATAGTGGTTTTACAAGTAATTTTTCCTCTTTTACAAGCTCTTTCACAAGTTCTCCTTCCACTTTTTTTCAAACAAATGTACATGACATAAAGACTATACTGTTTTAGCACTCACCACTTTTAATGTTTTATTACATTAGCAGGTTTGTATACATTAACTGAAATTTAGTAAATCAGAATTAAGGAGGAGAATTCCTCAAAAATAAAATCCATCGGTGCCTCATCTCAAAGTGGCTGACTTATAGTAGCACAAAAAGAGGCTAACACAGCTTTATTGTGAGAAGTCAGATTACCAAGAGGACATATTCATTTCAAGTTTATTTACCCAATATTAATGATATCATAAGAAAATTATCTGCACACAAAAAATTGAGTTATTTCCTTGTTAGTTGCTTATTTTGTTCTTCCTTATTCTCATCAAGAAGTCTCTTACGAGCTTATAGCTGAAGATACAATGAAACCTTTAGGCTTTTTATCTCCTGGAGTTGTTCACTGACCTCATATAAATGTAATCGCTTATCCTCAATTTTCATACTAAATTATTGAATGCAGGCTTGATATTATCAGACATGAAATGAAATAAGTTCCAGGAAATCTTCCTTCCAGTGGTAAGGTGACAAATGAAAAAGAAAATAAAATTGGATTCTGCAATTTAAAATGCAGTTTGCTCATGGAAGAGTCTATAGCCAGCAGTAATGTGATATGACTAAGTTCTGTATATGCAGGGAAGGATTTTATGCAAAAGCTTTATGAGAGATGTTCTGGATGTTTAAAGTAACATGAAGACCGTGTAATGATGCTTATTTAATCTCACAAGAGCTAGAAGAAAGGTTTAAATATTCTGTTTGTCCTCTTGCCTTTCAGTATGATGCCACATTATGGAGAAAAGTTGGCAAGGAAAGTAAAACAGAATTCACATGTGCTTCATTTCTACATCCCTAGAGATCTTGTTGCTACTTTAGAAAGAAGTTATGTTGTAGATATATATGAAGGTGCTGTCAAACAATCAGTGCCAGAAGTTGGAAATTTTACATGACATTTCTGGAATTCCTCTTTCTTTAGGTAGTTTGTGATTAATGGAATGTAGATTGTAACGGTTTGAACTCCTGTTGTTGATGTTTTGGAAAGGTTTGGGGCCATGTTTTTTTCAAGGTTCAGGTTTCATCTGAGCACAAACATAAATATCTAACTTTTCAGACCTTTAAAGCGTATGGTCCTAAATGTCATCATGAGCATTAGAAGATACAGAACATTTTTTTAAAAAAAGCCACATGTAGAGGACAAGGGGAAACTGGTACAAATTGCATTGGGAGATATGTCATCCTGACATAAGATATTTTCATAAGAAATTTTTCACAGTAAAAACAGTTGTATGCTCCCCAGGGAAGTAGTAGAGTTTCCTCACTGGAGGTTTTCAAGGTGCGTTTGGACAGAATGCTAGATAATCTGATCGAAACTCCAATTCCCATGAAAGGTCGGACCACATTATCTTTTGAGGTTCCTTCCAGCCTGAAAAGCCTCTATTCATACAGTCTAATCTTCGTCTAGATGGAAGCTGTGTGAAAACCTGGTGATTACTGGGGACAGGGCTTGGGAGAATTCTGTGTTTGTTGGTGGCCTGGGGTGGTAAATAAAGAGTGAATTTGTCTCTTTCTAGTCTTATGACTGAGGAAGTTGTTAATCCTAAGGGACCAGTGCAGTGTGCTCTCTTCTTTTCTCTGTCAGTCCTTCTCTATACATTTAGTAATCTGGTTTTAGTTAGCAGCATTCAGGGTAATGTTTTCTGAATATCAGTGATTTTAACTTCCTTCAGTTCCTATACAGGAAAATATCTTTTTTCCCCCAGTATACAGGGAAAATATCTTTTTTTCCCCACAAAATATCACAATATTTTTCCCCAAAGCATCAAGAAACTGAGACATGGATAAAGTGAGCTGATAGGATATTTAATAACTTTTGCACTTAGCATCCTGCTCAGGTGAGTTGATTTGGCCTTCAAAAGACTCCTGTAAAATCAATGGGAATCTGAAACCCTAATTTTTTCCATAAAATTGCAATGCAGTCAGTGTGTGAACCTCCCAGAATGATTATCTACGGCCAGATAAAACCAGAACCCAGATCTCCAGGTTTCTAAACCTGGGATTAATTCTGAGACCAGAACAAATATTTGCAATCCTCTCAATCTCTACTGACTGGCTCTCAAAATAAGAGTATAAGTTTTGGTAGTGAGAACTGAGTTTAGTTTAAGTCATTGGGTCCTGTGCTTTTTGGATAATTTCTGTTTATATATATAGCACTGATTTTTCTTGCAGTATTTATATTTGTGGTAGACGGATGTATCTGGTTATATGATTTATTGTTTTGCATTAAATTTTTGAGCTGATTTTTCATCATATATATGTAAATAAATTGCAGTGCCAAAGTTGGGAATTGACCTCCCAAGATTACCTAGAAGTCATGACCAGATGTAACCTCAGGTGAGTTGGTTGAATTGTTAAGATTAATGACTCCACACTTCCAGGCAGAATAGGAAGTTTACATTATAGAAGATACAACACCGCGTATCCTTCATAAAGCCAAGGAGAGCATCAGCATCTCTGTATACAACGATGCATTTTGCTATGCAAGTGATCAACAAAGGGTTTGAATCTTTAATTATTTCCTCAATTTTTCTTACTGTTTCATACTGTGGCATGAGGAAGCAGTCTAGTTTATACCTTGTAAGCCAACATGGCCTGACAGAGGTGGCTTTGTGTCAACTGTGAGTGATTGCATGGTTACTGTGTCATTCATGTTAGCATTTTTGTTATAGTGGTGATTTACAGAGGATGAGCTGCATACCGCGATGTTTCACTGGGATGTACTAACTTAGGTGACAAAAAGAGCATTTACCTAACTACAAAGCTTTGAGAAAAAGTGAATTGCATAAACAGATACTCTTTAAAGCGAACTTTCTACTCTGTATTACAGCAGTGATTTCAGATGATGGTCTAGTTTTGGTGTTCTTCAGAATTTGCTGTGTTTTATAGCAGTTATGAGCAAGGGACATCTGAATGAAATACTGTGATGGGCTTGATGATAAGGGTTGAACCCTTATGACAGGCTTGTTTTCCCTGATATCTGTGTCATATATTGGGAAAATATATGTGATGCTAGAGAGCATACAAATAACAACTTTTGAAAGAGAGAGAGAGTAAGCCTGCATGGATGAAAGCTGTTTGCATTATAACCAGTTTGGTTCTACCACTTCACCACCACCAGTAGAAAAAAGACAAGAGTAAATGCTCTAGTGTTAAGCCTTAGTGTTACATCTTCTTTCCCTCTTGCCAAGAGCACTTGAGACTAAGTGCTCACCAATACATTAGGCTCAAGACTCTCACTCCGTTTGCAATTTTTACACCTCGGTGCATCTATTCACTGACTCTATTTGTACTGGATGACAATAGCTGCTGCACTTTTCAGGACAGCATACAGACTTTCCATGACCTAACTCTAAATACAGTTAATTCATGTTCCTTTCAAAAGCAATGACAACAAGTAAAACTGCAGATCCGTCTTTGGCTTTCAGTGAGTTGTATACACCTTGAAATAAATCTTCTATCTAGTTGCTTAGGGCAAATTTATTTTCCTTGAGCTTGATTTTTAAGACTCCAAGTCTGAGGGTCTCTGTTGCTCATTCCCTGCCCCTTCTACACCCTATAACTGCTAGACACAATGAGGGTAAACAGCAGAGACCTGTGTTGCAGACAAAAGATGCACAGCACCAATTGGTGAGAATATATGCATCAAAATATTTCCCACCAAGAATGTGTTACCAACTTTTAACGTAGAGGGTGGTACCAAGTGGAGTTTATGTACAGTCTAATTTATGTCTCATACCAGTTTTAAGCTTCATCCTTCTATGCCCCTCTGAATGCTCTAGGTTCCCCTCTGCTTCCTTCAGGTGCAAGTTCTCTAAGCATCTGTGGCTGAGAAGCATATGGAATTTGATGTTGAGTAGGAAAGGAGCATTCTGTATATGCTTTAATATTTATGAAAAATATTTATTTTCTGGAGGGACTGCATTCTGAAGGTATCAGGTGTCTGATGACTTGCTGTTACTGCATACTTCATTATCTCATTACTCTTATGAGCACAAAGAAATAAGAATAAAGCTGTTTAGTTTGTAAACTGGAGCAGACCAGTTGATATTCTCATATTTCGGCTGAATAATTCCTTTTATACTCTGCCATGACTGTCCTCTTTTGATCTGATTATTTTACCTTGGGGAGTCAACTTCAGAGAATGAGCCATTCTCTTTCCATTGTCCTTTTCCTTGCACACAAAACTTTAGCAAGGTCAGAGAAGCTGTTGGGGAACTTGTTCTTGGTTTGGTATTAGTCTCACATTCTTCTTTCATATAGGCTTCAGCCCTCATTAGGCTCTTTTTTTTCCCCCCAGTTGAAATTTTTTTAATCTCATTTTGCTAACAAATCAATCAATCAGGACCCATTCCTATGAATAAAGAACATCTATTCAAGAAAATATTGATCTCTCCTTAGGTGTTTCTTATTATGCCGTTCTCTAACAGATGCTGAACAGAAGCTAGTAGGGTAAAAAATACATTTCTCCTGTTCTGTTTTTCAGTGCTGAAGAATAGAAACTTGAACAGGTATTGGGAGTCATTATTCACTCTGGTCAACAAAGAGTGTGTTTGCCTTGCAATGATTATTTGCATGGTAGAAGTATTTGTATTTCCTGCTGAGTTAGTTGGTGTTACTAGTACAGTTTGGAAGACAGATAACAGCGACCACAAAGTCACTTGCCCGCCAGTCAGATTAGTATAGAGAGTAAAACCCAGTCAAATTATTTTAATAGAATTTTTGGCTTTTCCAGAAAATAAAATATTTCAGAAACAAAAATAGACCACTCAGAATACTGCTTGTTTTCCCTGTTAACACATTGCTGTTTGTTGTGCACAAATGTCTGAACTACCATGGGATCGATAGTCAGGGTTGTTAAAGATAGCTGTGTGACGAGGAGGAAGCACAGAACAAAATAGAAAGATTTAAGTTTTCCTTGTTAACAGGAAAAGTGGACTAGTCCTCTTATGGAAAAAGAAGTCCCAAATAAAACCTCAAAAAAGCTTGGCCCATTCCCTTACATTGCTTACTACATTTCCAGAGGGCCACTCCTTGGCTGAGTGTTCTGCATACGCTGGTTGTTACTTGTGGCTGTTATGGTTAAGCATTTCCTCCCATTACAATAGTTACACTTTGCCCTCTCTCCTTCCAATGGCTAGATACCAAAGAACTCCATCATGGCAGAGTCCTACTGGGCACTGCTGTCTCTTCTAGTTCAAACTTTGTGGAAATGGGAAAAGATACCTGACCTCCACGGAGAAGAGTTGTTGGCTCACACCCAACAACCCCTCTCAGCCTCTCTCAGCTAAAATTCTTAATTCAGCTTCCTTTCCAGCCGCTACCTTAATTCAAAGAAGGGTCAGAGGAGGGTTGTGAATGCACCAGGAGTGTATGAAGACTGCTTTTAAATGAGCTTTTTCATTTTTCTCAGATACTGTGCTGAATGTAATAGGTTACATTGGTTAGACACCAAGATCAGGCCTCCTGGGACTACAAATCTGCTGAGAAGTTTTGAACATTTATTTCACCCACCTTTACACTACCAAGTGGTTACTTTTCTAAATGGGCTGTTGGCTTCTCTTTTTAATCCCCGTATATGTTGATTTGCCATGGTTAAATCAACTTAAGAATTCTTCAAACACACCTGAAGCTTTGGATTTTAAACATAAATTTCTTCTAGACAAAAAAAATCCAATGTGCACTGTAGATCTACCAAAAGTCATTAATATATATTATTCTGAAAATTCTTGGTGGAATAAATGTAGACCTTCAACAATGCTTCTTTCAGCAGTGCCAGCTCCAGAGACATTTAAATTAATTTTGTTTTATAATTGAGTTTCTTTTCAAATTCCAGGCCAGATCAGCAGACATCTATATTTCTCAGCATTTACAGTGAAGTGTCTGTTATACTAGACTAATATGAAAACATAGGAATAAATGACTAAGAAAACTAAGAAGCAGGCTGTTCTGAAGAAGATAAGAACTGGGTACAGGGTGTCAATCAAATATGAATGTCTTCTATAGGTTAGGGAGGTTGGGTAGAAGCGATTTCCAATGTTAGTTTAATTTTTCCTCTGTCCTTACTGTGAGGACTGTTTCTATAGCACAAAACCAACCAGTCAAAAAGAAAGAAATACTGGAGTCTTAATCAAAGACACTTTTTAATTAGCTTCCATTCTTTGTTTTACACAGTGAAAAAGGCTAAAAAGAATCCTTCACCCTGAACTGTCATTCACGTTCACCCATCACCATGTCAGAAAAAAGAGCTTTTAAGCTAAAGGATAAATTAATCTAATGGTAGCACAACATAGACAAAGAGGCGAATGTCCTTGTATGCAAGGAGTTTCATGTGATATGGAAGAGAACTGATACACACGCACACACACACTCTCACTAATGCACACATGCATCCATGTGTGCCCATACTGGCATATATATACCACCTGGGCAACATAAAGTGCCCTTAGCATTTTTAGAAATTAATCACATGATTTCCTTCTATGTCATCAGCAAGCAGCCAACAAATTCAGTTTCTCATGATCAGATTCATTAATTAAATGTGTAAAGTACTATTTCCCACTTTCAGAGCTGATTTTATAATCTGTGTGTCCTTTTTTTTTTAATTTTTCTAACTTATTTTAATATAGTCAATATATTATATTGAGTGTTTGCTGTCATTACAGAGTTGACAGCCCGAAAGATTAGAAAAGACCAAATATCACTCCATTTAAGTGGACCAAGTTTATCAGCAACATTATTTTTGCCAGGTTTCTTAAAAGCTATTTTGTAAGGTAGTAACCTGTCAGTGACAGAGAAAAGTAACTAGGTCAATGTCCCAGCTAAAAATTGAATGCAGTGAACTGCCTGACTCAGGGGTGGCACAGCTCAATCTTCTTTGTGGACTTAGCTATAACGAAGATCTCTTGTATTTCATTTTGGCAGAGTGATGAGAATCCTGTTTGCTCCCTGAGAAGACCAGTGATCAGATGAGCATGTTGAACATAGTTTAATATCACAAGTTATAATTATATATAAATTATATTATATATAATGTAATAATATGATAACACGTCATGCTTGACTTGAGGTTGGTAATTTTTCAGCAACAAACATTATTTACTTTGTGCAACAAACATGAAATTCTTGGACTGAGTTGTATGTTGTAATAGAGTTTAATTCACCAGATGTCATACAGGTAGTGCCTATTGCCACTATAAAATCAGTAAATGCTAGGTTAGAACACTTACAGAAAGTGCAGAACCAGTAAGGAATATCCAGGGGGTTATTATCCTGGTTATTCACACAAGTGTTTTCTATTTAAAGTAGAAATACAAAAAAATATTTAGTGGTATGTCTTAAAATGCAAAACAGAAGAGGGCAGGTAGTTATTAGCTTTGTATTTAAGGAAACTTGATTTGTGAACTACTCTCAGGTGCAGTAAAACATGAAATTTATGGATTCCAGAGAAATATGGATTTATTTTAGCATTATTGTTCTCTCACAGTTCCCAAATGTATGCTAAAAATAGAAATAAACACCTACATAGAAATTTTTGGTACTAATATCTTTGCAAATTTAGTAATATTACTGTAGTATGGCAAGATGTGTCAATTTAGAGCAGTTAACAGAAAAAGAACACAAAATGTTTATATGAAATATCTGTTATTTTCAATTCATTTATTTGCAAATGTGCTATTCAAAGGCTGTATGCGTTTTTCATATTGTCTCCCTAGTTTAGATTGTGCGCTCTCTGTGACATAGATGTTATCTCGGGACTTTCCAAGGCAACATGTACACACTACTATCACCACTTCCAGTAATAATTCTATGATCACCTACTGAGGCTTTTCTTATTTCTATGATTCATTCTGCAGAGCTGTGACGTGATTAGTAGTTGGCTTTGCGTGATTCTGAACATTAGTTCTGTTAGGATATATTTACATGGGATTTAGGTCTTGAATGTCTGTGCAGTTATTTGCTTTGTTGTTTTCACAGAAATATGGGGAATGGAAAACATTTCTTTGCTCAAGTTTAATATTAGAATAAGTTCCAAAGTTCCAACAAGTAGAAATACCATTTTGTGAAATGTTACATAGCTTAACAATTTTGTTTCATAAGAGAGGAAAACCCACGCAATTTCAGTGTTTCCTTATCCAAGAAACAAAAAATCCTGATGTCTGTCAGATATGTAAAAATATTTTTAAGGATAAAAGATAAAAACATTCTAAGGATAACACTGAAAATAAATGAAAGAAACATTTTAGGTGAAAATGGTGAGAAAAAGGACTCATGAAGAATATGCCAACAATAGCAATATTGAATTTCAGTTTCTTTGCTCTAATTTTCATTTTGTCACTCAAAGCAGAATTTGGAGACAAAGTTTAGTATCTCTAGAAAGGACACATATCATAGAATTTAGAAAGAGTTGACAACCTCCAAAAGAAGAGATGATTTTTTTCCCTTTAAAATTGAGAAGAAAAACTTTAAGTAGAAAACTTATTTCAAAAATCACATGTTCTGTAAATTAGACTAGTACTGGCAAATATCCTAGTCTGTATTCTTGATTCCTTGCTCATTCTTAGTCCTTCATTTACATTCTCACTAAGCAATGATTAAAAATCTGAATCATAGAATCATATGATAGAATATGCCGAGTTGGAAGGGAGCCATCAGGATCATAGAGTCCAACTTCTGGCTCTGCATAGGACACCCTAAGATCACATCATGTGCCTGAGACTGTTGTCCAAACGCTTCTTGAATTGTCAGGCTTGGTGCTGTGAACATTTCTCTGGAGACCCTGTTCCAGTGCCTAACCACCCTCGGGGGAAAGAACGATTTCTTAATATCTAACTTAAATCTCCCCTGACTCAGCTTCATGTTGATTCCTTGAGTCCTGCCACTGGTCACGAGAGCTGAGAGTGGTACTTGCCCTTCTATTTCCCCTCAGGAGGATGCTGAAGACCACAATGAGGTCTCCCCTCAGTCTCCTCCAGGCTGAACAAGACAAGTGACCTCAGCTGCTCCTCATAATGCTCACCATCCTCATGGCCCTCTGGAAACTTTTTAATAGCTTAATGTCTTTTTTATACTCAGTTGCCCCAAACTGCACACAATGTTCAAAGTGAGGCCACCCCAGTGCAGAGCACAGCAGGACAATCACCTCTCTCAACTGGCTGGCGATGCTTTGCCTGATGCCCCCCAGGACACAGTTGGCCCTCCTGGCTGCCAGGGCACTGCTGATTGATATTCAACTTTGACAGGACTCCCAGGTCCCTTTCTGCAGTGCTGCTCTCCAGCCTCTCATTCCCTAGTCTGGATACACAACCAGAACTGCAGCATCGCAGGTGCAGAATCTGGAACTTGCCCTTGTTGAACTTCATATGGTTGGTGATTGCCCATCTCTCTAACTTGTTGAGGTCTCTCTGCAGGGCCTGTCTTCCCTCAAGGGAGTTGACAGCTCCTGCCAATTTAGTGTTGGTGGCAACCTACATGAAATCAGAAACAGTGAAACTGCTTTACTAGTTATCTTTGCACATTTGATTTTAAAAATGAAAGTTATAATAGGAACAACAGATGTCAACATGTAAATTCATTCTTATAAAAGTGATTTCAACCAAAAACAGAAAATATAGTCAGAACCATGCTTGGTGAATTTGCATAATTGCACATTTGAAAGACATAAGTGGCAATAACCATTGTTAAATTGCTTTGTAATATGATTTTTTAAAATCTCAAACTGAATTTTCTACAATTACTAATTGAAGAAAATTTACCTGGTATGACTATTAGAAACAAACAAAACCCATTGTTAAAATGATCTTATAAGTGAAATAATGATTTTTCTTTTTAAATTTTGCTCTCTTTTCTCTTGTCAGCCTTTCCTTATTGTTGTGGAGCGGATTTTCACATTTCATATTGATCTCCAAAATAACGCATGTACTTCAACATGAAAAGCTGATGAGACCCAGAATTCAGAATGTAGGTTAGGATTCAAAATGAAGATTGCTTTGTGATGATTTTACAACATACTTCCTATTAACAAATTGAATAAAACTGTGAGATGATCTTGTATAAACTGAGCAGGAATTATTTGCAAGATGTGATAGTCCTATTTATCTGAAAGTATATTTTATTCATTATGCTTCCTTAATTTTGAAGTAAGCAGGAAACTCAGAAAAACAAGACTAGAGGAATAAGCCATGCATGGTGTCACCATGCCCAAATCATCTTTCAGAGGTCTGGCACAGTAAATTGGAACACCCTTCCTTAGAGGGGATCCTATGTAATTTTCCTGAGTTTCTGTAGTACAAAGTGAGGGCAAATACTGAGACTGCGGATGGGTTAAGATCCTAGTCATGAGAGTCCATTCTTGTAAATCTGTTGGTGTTCAGATCGGTCAGAAACCATAGCAATTGCATTATGTGCACAGAGTCAGTCTAGGTAGACACCTGAAAGAAAGCTGTTGCTGAAAGCAGGGAAAAGGCTCCAAAGAAACAACCTGTAATTAAAAATGTCAGAAAGAAGCCTTAAGAGAAAGTTACTAAGCAAGACAGTGTGAGAAGTGATCTAATTTGTATCTGAGTCTTGCATGGAAGAGCTTTCACAATTGTGTTAACTTTCTGCATTATATTTAGGCAGAGAGAAGTCACATGACTCTATATGGGATCGCCTGGGGAGCTGGACATACTCATACAAACCACAAAGATAGCATTTTTCTTACTATTATGTATGGAGGGAGGCTCAATGCCTGGTTTGCGCTGCATAATACAGTTTGGACAGGTGAAGTTAGGTGGCTTGATTGCCTTCTTAAGTGAAATACTACATTCACTATTCTTAGAAATGAAAATCGAATAAAATAAAGAGTAGTTAATAAGCTTAAAACACTTAACCTTAACACTTGTCTTAGTAGAGTGCAAGGGGAGAGAAAAGGTAGGATATTTGGCTTTTGCTTTATTAGAATTTTTTAGTTTAATTATGGATTTTTTGCCAAGGAATTAAATTAAGAATATACTAAATCATGCTTTTAGCCTGAGAAAAAGAAATTGAGGGAGTAGGTTTCTGCATATACAAACCCCACTCATAACTGTATCCAAGGGAAGGACCTTCCCCTTAGGGCAATCAAAAATGCAAAGATCATTTGCCAGAAATGTATTAACTTTCTGAAAAGTATCCTGAGAAAAATTCAAGGACAAAATAGTGCTTAGGAGAGTATTGTATGAGAAACTGTGTAGAATCTCTGACAATATCGTTTTAGTAAAATACTTCAGAGATGTGAGATGCCTATGCTGTTTCAGAAAGCAAAAGATTTCTTCAGGAATGGTAAGATCATGTTCCCTACTCGCCCAGGGATGAGTCAATGAAGTCAGAGCCGTTTCAGCAACAGCCAGAAGGTTGAATTATATAAAGAGGAGGAAAACTGGATTTCTCACTGCCGTTTACTGCCAGAATTTTAGCAATAAATTTCCTTTAGCACATCAAAACCAGCAACATTAGTTCTGTTCTGTGCGAATTTCCTCGGCCTTGTATGTACATGGAACATACGAAATGTGGTCTTATTTTTAAATATATTGCTAAACAACAGAACAAATGTGTATTATGCTTTGTGTTAACTTACTAAGTTGAAAAACATTAAGGTTCAGTTCTGCCTGAAATATGAGCAGATTAATGGAGACTTTCAGGTACTTCTAAAATCCACTATTCTTTCTTTATTCAAGGGCTGATAGAATATGTTAGTGTTTAAGAACATATCTTGGGTGAAGTACATGTCTTCTAGAAATGCATTGTCAGAAAATATGTTTTTTGTTCCCCCACCATGCTTTTTTTTTTTACAGAAGCATTTTCTTTGTATAATTACAAAGCATGCAAGAGAGAAAGGAGAAAAAAAAAACCATTGCTGTCTTCTGAAATCAGACTGAATTCTGCCTATTTAGAGAGAGAAAAAAATCAATCTTATATTTCATCAAAAAACAGCTGAACTTATCCAGAACAAATAATGTTCTGGCTCATGTATGTGTGCAAGTGCAAAGTCTTGCTGGTTTGCAAAAAGCAGCACCTGGGAGTATTTTATTTTAGTCTATGTTCAAGAACTTCTCCCCATTCTTCACTCCCTAACCATGTTTTGTAATGTGGCTTGTCTGTTTTCCAAGATATTCACTTCACCTTAGAGTTGCCACTGGAAAATAATGGCTGTTTTTTTCTCCATACATCATTTTGCTCAACAGAATGATTCTGAACTCCTGGCAGTAAGATCAAAGAGATCTTTCACAATTCATCTCTCTTGCTTAAAATATCTAGCAATCTCACAGCAAGTTCTGAAGGTTAACTATTAGGTCTACCTAATACAAGTACAAACACAGAGAGAAGGGAACTGACAGTGAGGTTTTTTTTTATTCTTCTATTTTCTTAATTCCCACTGTGAGAAGGAGCTGCTTACAAAGTTACAAAATTTGTTATTGGACCAGAAAGAGTAGGTGGCTGAAAAATAAGTTTGCATTAAGATCTTTCTTTCTTCCCCTCCTTGCCCCCTTTTATTTTGCTGGAGCAACACAAAATCCAGCCCTGAAGTAATTTGAGTTCTCATACCTGTTTCTCGTCTGATCTGATAATGTTTACACTATTGTTCACTCTATTTAATTTTTGATTTTAGTTTTTTTTACCAGTCCTTTATTTTATTCTGGTCCATTTAAGGGCTGAAGGTATAATTTCTATTGCCTTCCGTGAGGTTCTCTATTAAATATTGTTTCTAATCAAATATGAAATACCTCTGCTATCAGCTATATCAAATCTTGTTACTGATCTCATTAAACTAATATAATTAGTAAGTCCTGTATTATATGGAATCTGAGTGTTGATGCTGCGGAAAAGGGCTCTATTAAAAAACTTTAAGCTTAAGAAGTTGATAGAATTTCAAGTAGAATCCTAGTATGTCATTTAGCTATTAAATTCCATAAGTTTTGACTTTTTACTGTACTGTATCTTGGAAAGCCTTTGCATCTGTATGAAGTGAATGCCAAAGGTTGTCATCATGAGGCTGTTTTTAACAGTGAATTTCTTTGTCTTATTTTGCACTATAATATAGCCTTGTGCAGCATAAATCCATGTAACCTTCCAGAGTTTTGATCTTCTAAGCTACCATGGTTCACAAAGGATAGAATACTAAGCCACCCGTGTTTAGCAGCATTTGGTTCTGATAATGATAGTTATTTGCTGACAAGAAAATGTCCATTATCACTTCCTACTTGAAAATAACAGGACAAGTCTTAACTGCAAATAAGACTTCAAGGTAGTTATAAATGTTCAAGGAAGCCTAGAATTCTCTTGATCCACAGTTTTTGCCTAGCTCCCAAAGTGCTACCCAGCAGATCTTTCATTTGTATAAACTGACTCTGTACTGTTGAATTTTTAATGAAATTTGTGAGTTGAATTCTGATTCAGGGCGTGCAAGCAGCTGAAAAAAACCCTATTTCAATTAGGTTGAAAGTTCTATCATATGGAATGGCACAACTTACATGCAAAATTATGATCAATCTTTGGCTGAGCAATGAGTACTGCTTTTCTGCTGGATTAACTAGGGACTGCAAGGTTTGCTCAAGACTCCTAACAATAATTTGGGAGCTTTTTGGAGGTGCTTAAGTTCCTCTGCTACTGTATTCCCTATTTATTTATTATGGTTAAGAAATTTTTCTTTGTGTTCATCTCATATTATTTTAACTGTTAATCTTGGGCAAAGGATCTAACCTAACTAGTGTTTGCACATGCTGACTCAAAGACTTTGATAAAATAAATTACTATGATGGAATTGGCCTGAAGCTCTTCTTCTTACCAATATGCCAAAAGATCTTCTGGAGAAACAGAAGGTACAGCTACCTAAGCTATTTTTGTGATAACCCACTTATCCTATTACAGATATAACTCCCCCTCCACTCTTGCAATTTGAAGCAGAGTTTCAGTGAAAATCAAAGCATGACCACTGACTTCAATTAATCTGCCATACAGTATTGACAACCTTTAGACATTTAATTCAAGCAATTCTGTGGTTCTGTTATATAAAATTGATGTAAAGAACTTTGTAACTTGTTCATGAACATGCATTATTTCCATCCATTCTTCTCCTTCTAAAATTCCTAAAGAAATGAAAGGTAGCTGGTATTGTAGAAATCCTCACAGTATTGTCCAGTTATAACCTCTGGACCTCAAAGCTTTCACAGAAAAGCAACCAAAATGGATATGTTACCTTTAAATTCAACAGGGGCAGAAATGCTTTGTTTAAAAGCATTTAATCTTGGCAAAAGAGATTAGAAAAGGGAAGCAGCTGCAACTGTAATGTCTGTATCGATTCAGCAGGCATATCCTAATGACAGAGAACAAAGTATTCAGCTCAGCATGCCAATGTTTAGAATGTTGTATTCTTCTAATAGTGACATCTTTGTGAGGCATGTATTTTAGTCTCCCTGAGAGAGTGCACCAGATATACCTCAAAAATGCGGGTAATACTGGCTGTAGAATAGTAAGTACCTATATATTTAAGTTACGTTCTGATATCTCCACAGCTTTTCTTCAGACACATCTGATCTGTGTGATTGTTTTCAGCAACATCTATAGAGTCATGCTATATCGTGACTTTATTCTTCATTTTTCCTATGTGGTAGGTGTAGTCTGAAGTGTGTTGGCACTCCTAGCAAAGAACTGCATTCACAGAAAGGAGGGCAGGGGCAAAGGGAGGAAGGATAACTCCTTTTCAAGTTCTGTCTCCCCAGGCAATATGGATGCGACTGGCTTTGCAGACTTAGACTTGAGCATGAGCATGGCTACTAAAGGCAGTACAAATAAGCTATTGTGAGTGTTACAGAGTGACAGTAAAAAAATAATAATATTTGACTGGAATAATAACATTTTTTCTCTTTTCGGATTTTTTTTTTAACAGTATATACATGTCTGCAACTTGTGAAAATGCTCACCTAATTTTTTTGTATGATAGTAAATTGCAAAGTTAAAATTCATAGAAATCACAGCAGAAGATGTCTTTTGACAGGGAAGTTTTGTCACCATTTAAGAACTGAAGAAAAATAAACAAGTGTCTTATAATAAACAGAACTGGAGTAAAAACACAAAACCCCAGAGCCAGAGAGGAAAGAACTAGCTGGATACTCTTTTTCTGAGATTGATTCAAATATTTCTGTGGTATTAATTTGAACCAATGCAATGAAAGCAAAAATTTCCTATCTTGTCCTTAAATGTTAATTATCATAGGCCAAGACACTATCACTGCTTTAGCATTGGATTCAATTTAAGGATATTAGTCACATTAAAGTATAACTATAGGGATTTTTTTGTTTTAGAGGGAAGACTAGGAAAGCTATTTCATGTTGATATAGTTGCAATGCATAGAGCTTTTGATCTTCCTTAAGAAAATTTGGTCTCTCCAAAAGTTTCTACTACATCTTAAAATTGTGATGTCATTAGTTTATTTCAGTTTGAATTTACTTTAAAAGTAAAAAACTCTTCATGAATAGACTGGGCTGAGAGAGGGTGTGAATAGAGAAAGGTTGACAGAGTGTGAAATGAGTTCAAATACTTTGTCAGAAGATGTGCTGCTTGTCTCCTATTTTATGGATAAACAGTCCCACTGGGTGAGTAATTTAGCTGTGCTGTGGATCTTTGAGTGATAAGGCTGTTCATCTTCCTCGTTCATTTTGCTGTCTTTGATGCTGCATCATAGAACTCCACAGATCACAGATAAGTATCTTAAATCACTGCTGTGTAATATACTGCTATATTTCTGCAGTGGTTTTGATTTTAGACCTTCCTT
>VZRE01005981.1:182375-240212 GCA_013396775.1 Cephalopterus ornatus | reverse complement strand
CCAATCGATTCTATGATTCTATGATTTTTCCTATCTTTCATTCCTGTCCACTAGGTCTTGGCCCTACCCTTTTGAAGGGCATAGGAAGACAAAAGGATCACAGAAGCTACTCCATCTCACTGTGACCCATCATACATGTAATTTGCTTTAACTGAGCTGAACTGAACTTGCCTACCATGTACATACATAAATGCCAGTCATGATCTGTGGGTTTTAGTGCATTTTGACAATATTGCAACCACAGAAAGAAATGAGCTAGTAATTCAGGGTGGGATTGTTGTGCACTAAGAAATCTGCATGATAAATCAAGCACAATACTTTATATAACCTTATCTAGTTTCAGCATTATCAATTTCTTGATTAACACAATTATTTATATTGATTATATGAACGAAAAGCACCTACTTGAATATTCTCAGATACCTGCATGCATTTATCTCTGTAAGTAGAGAAGGAGATGTTTTTGCTGGGCATACTCCTGAATTTTTTCTCATTCTCTCAATATAAATATTTGAGCTTTGTCCCAAACAGATATATGTCAGCAAAAGCTAAATGAATATAAACTAGTTAAGCTGCACATTTTAGCTGTAATAAAATTCAATGCATTTCATTTATTTTTAATAAATTTAAATACAGCATAAGATTAAAACTATATGTATACTTTAATACATATGGACAGACACATGTATTTATAAACCTTGCTTAAGTAGTTTTCTCATTTTCTTTCAAAGACCCCAAAGGATTCAAATGACATATGGCAAGAAATCTTTTCAGGTAATCATGTAAGAAAAACTAAGCAGATGTAAATACATGGTTATTGACTGTAAGATCAAACTCCCCATTGAGTCTGTTGTGAACACCTTGTCCATACCAAAATGGGGTTTTATTCTTCCTAATCTGTATTTTGTACAAAATGTGTCCTTTCCATTTTGAAATAAGTGTGAAGTATGTGCACATTGAATCATAAGATTACTGGTTTGGAAAACAAAGTTAGAGTAAAAATTCTTACTTTTAAGTTTAGGACCAGGTATTTTAAATTAATAATTATGTTTCTATTAGCAACCCCCAAAGTTATAACTGGAATACAATTTGAATTCAGTCACAATAGTGCCACTTAAGGCTCTTTCAAATGAAAGTTGAGGCTCTCACTTTGCACAGTTGGCACACTTCCTTCTTTTAGATTTCTTTGAGTGTATAAAACAAAAAGTAGATGGGCTTTTATGCTGCCATTTGTAGTAATTTTTCATTCTTTACTGCTCATGTTTTAATAACTAGCACAATGCAGACATAGTGGTGTTTTTAACACCTCCAGGAAAGAGTTTAACACTAAAAAACTTTTAAATAGTTTAAATATAATGCAAATAAACAAGTATAGTAAAAAATCAGATAATCTTCACACAAAAGCAATTTTAGAGTGGACTAGTAATACCAGTGACTCCATTATTATAATTTAAGGGATTGATGATGCAACACTGTGACCAAAACTCTTAAAGATTACTTTTTAGACATTTTCAGGTGTATAAGTGATTCACAGTTAGCCTATTTATCACAACAAGTTAGATTTCCAAAACTGGGCACTCATTAATTGCCTGCAGTTTTACTAGGAGTTTTGCTGAGCCCTGCAACATGACTCCCCAGGACGGTGCAGTAAGACTATGGGTTTGTTTCCACAGAAAAACAATCCTCATTGAAAGATTCTTCCAAATCCTGGCCCGACTTTTTACAAGTACAGCTTGATAAGCTACGGCACAGGAGTTTGGGAATCCAAGGAACATGAATGTCCAGAAGAATTCAGGCATTATAGAAATCAGTTGCAACCTTATATATTGTTGATTTTTCATTACAGATATATTAGATAATTTAGTTTTTTTCCCTGTAATTTACATGACCTGATTGTAATTTTCACAAATTAGATAATTTTTCATAATTATTCATCATATCACTTATGTGAACAAATGTCAGACTATGGTTTTTCTTCACATGCAGAGCCGTATCTTCTGCTATGTATGACTGATCATGTAAATCAATAACCTTAGCCCCTTCTCTGGATACCCTTAGCTTTATAAATGTGAGAAAAGCAAAAAATATTTCTAAGGCTTTGAAACTTCTAGGAAAAGCAGAGACTGCTTTAAGCAGAAAAAGGCAGCTGGCACAGGAAATGTAGGACAGCTTATGCTTTTCTTGTCATTATTTCCAAAACTCTCATTTTCAAAGGATTATATTCAATTACACTCATAGACAGAAAACAAATACTTTAGTTCCTTTTGGACACATTGAAGTCAACAGAAGCACAGAATTTTAGGCACTTCAAAAATCTTAGGCTGCTTTGTAGAAACTAAAATGTCTCATCCTAACCCAAAGGAAGTATGTGGCTTACTGCCTGAGCTTAGATTTTTATTTTTAGATATTTTCAGCTTTTTCATTGTGCCCCACAGAGAATTTGTTTCTGCATAATGAGAAGAGTGCAGATGAGTAAAAAAAAAAGGTATTTCACCTTATCAACTTTAACTTCCTCTATAGCCAGTGCAAAGAGATGCTTCCTATGACAGGTCCTCTGAATTGCAATATCCACAATGAGTTAGAGGAATCCCACTCAGGGGCTTGATGTGAATTTAGGCAAGTACTTTTCATGGCTTTCCTCCTCACTAGCTATTCACTGGCCCTTCATTCTAACATGTTGGTTATGGGTTTAAGTGTCACAGCATGCAGGTCTGTTTATTTAGACTCTTTTTAATAACACCCTGAAGGAAGTCCCAGGAGCTGACCTGTTCACGAGACCTCAGCAGCATTGCTGACACTGAAGCCTTGTCTAAACTGAGGAATAAGCTTGTGCCTTCACTCTCACAGTCCCAGTCCCCTGACTACCTACAGCAGGGGATTGCTGCAGCAGATCTTCACTCCCTCCTTGCTCGTTCAGGTTTCCTTCAGGTGCAGAACAGGGTATACTGAAGAAACAGTGATTACACCATGTTTGATTCAGCACTCAGGCAAGAGTAGCTAGTGTGGTACCCTAAAATGGGGGCTAGGACACAGCATTCATGGGTAACTCGACCTGGCTGGAGCTTCCTCTCAGCAGTTTCAGTAGCACTGTCAAATTTCCCTTAACCCAAACAGAGCTCTCAGAGCTTGTTCAGACAAAATGCCCAAATATGAAATAATCTGGACACATGGTGACCACTTCTCTGTCTCTCCCTGAACAGCACACTCTGTCAAGCTGATTTGTGTCTTTTGGTCCGGACTTTCCACAAAACAATAGTTAAGAGGGAACAGCATTATTCTTCATAAGTACAGCTGGGAGCTAAATATCCCTCACACCCATTGAAATAAGGGAGACATTGCTAGCATACCTCTCCATCCTGCAAGGCTTGCTTATCAGCATTATGCAAACCAAAGTGGCATGCTGCTACTTCTTCCCTTTCCTGCTGGCTTGCAACTGTGGTGACTGCTCAGGCTGTGTGATACAGTCTTTGCTTTGATACAACACAAAAGGTTTCAAAGTGGAACATGTCACAGAATTAGGAAGGGTGGATTGGCTTGCTTTCATGAATCGTAATCTTCTCTCTCTTCTTCTCCCCCTTTTCACATGACCCTTATCACTCATCCTAGTTCTGCACTGGCACTGTT
The DNA here is from genome assembly GCA_013396775.1 of Cephalopterus ornatus. Lineage (NCBI taxonomy): Eukaryota > Metazoa > Chordata > Aves > Passeriformes > Cotingidae > Cephalopterus > Cephalopterus ornatus. The sequence continues at coordinate 236,588 of VZRE01005981.1, read as the reverse complement.
CCCACTAGCTCTGCTGTTCTTTCTTCTTCTCTCAGTTTCTCACCATTACTGTTCTCCATCCTCTTATACCCAAAGAAACTTGCCTGTCTCAATCTAATTTCCAACTTCTCTTTTTTGACCCCCTCAAATTCCATTCACTCATAACGGTAGCAGCTGTAAATAACTCCAAAAAGCTCAGAGTGGCTTCTCAGACATGTCCATTCCCTTAAATGGCCCTACAATAAAGAAAAAGAAATATTTATAACTTTCCTGCTCACTACCTGAGGAAAAGGGGTACTTTGAACCTGACATGAGGACAGATGAAGGAAAGAAGTAATAAGTGGGAAAACCTGCTACTAGTTCCTGACTGGCCATGCTCTCTTGTGACAACTTTTTGCCTCCTACTCCTCCAAAGTGTGTGATCAGCCATCCACTGCAGTTTATTGTCTGCAGGCTGCATTGGCTCTGCACAGATCTGTGCACTGAGGCTTTGAGAGAGTGGCTAGAGCTTGTTGGGGGAATTTCTGAAAGCGAGGAGACCACTTCATTGATCTCTAGGATCTAGATTTGGCTCTTAAGTCAAATAGTCCTGGTGTGTTGACTGCCTTGTATCTCCTTCTTGAAATGCAGGGTTTCTTTGTGAGATCAGTTCAAAAGGAACAGAAGTAAGCTGAATGCTTAATAGTAAGGAACAAAAGCGGAAAGCTGGCAAAAGGCTGTACCAGGGCCAAGCAAGGATCACTACTAGGGATTTTAACTTTGAAAACTAGAATGTTGTAGAAACCCCAGAGCAGAAATAGTGACAGGAAGACTCCAACGACAGATCATGGTACAATGCCAAGACTTGCAAAGCTGGCAGAAATATCTGCTGTCAAGAGAAGCCTGAAATTGCAGCTCATTGGCCGCTAAGGAATTACAACTCTAGCAGCTCTTCAAGCAAATGGTCCCTGCACAGGGGGTCAGTGATGAATCCACCCTGAGCACTTCCTCTACTTGCTTCTACCACTCTGTTTAAACAGCAGTGCTGTCATTCTGAATGGTTGATGGAAGGAAGAGCTTAAGTTCAAATGTAGGCAAGGATTTTATACAAAACAAGGGCTGAGCCCATCATCATCCTTCAGGTGTAACAGAAGGAGCAACCAAACATTTGTTAGGCAGTGAAAGGACAAGAAGCAGGGAGCACAATGCCCCAGCCTCTTCTCCCATTTGTGCAGGGGCATAGATGTATATTGTCCTAACTCAGCTGTTTCTGTGGATCAAACTGCAGAGGCTGAGTGTTCTGGCGTGAGCTTAGTCTGCCAAAACAGCGGAAAAGAAATCATAAAAAAAAAAAAGGCTTTTTGATCTTTAAGTGAGCTGATGTGAATCAGCAAAAGAACCAAAAAGAGCAGGCAGAGACCTGCAGATGGGAGCGGAGACAGGGCGAAAGAGCAGAGAAGGAGGATAGGAAGCTGGGTTGGGATGTACATGATTTCTTCCTTTTGTCTGCAGTAAGACATAGTGGACTCGCCTGCCTGTGAATCTAAAGCCTTGGGGTGAAGTTACATGCACATTTTCAAGCTGATAGAATTGTTTTCTGCCACCAGAAGAAGGAATTCCTTCCAGATCCAAGGCCCCACTAGCTTAGTGAGATCCTGTCATGCAGTTGCTTGTAATGCTTCTCCTCATTTCCTGAAGGTTTTTTTGTGGAAGAATAATTTTCAGAAATCAGATCAGAATGAATTTAATAAGAGAGACTTTCAGAAAAGGGTTTTTGTGGAGGGTGTAACCTTGTGCATCCAGGGTTAATACTGTCTTAATAATTCTGCCTCACTTGCTTTGCACTGTGAACAGACACACTGACAAAAGTTCATAGCATCGCAGAATCATAGAATCACAGAAGAAGACTGATAGGGGAATATATAGGGGAATTAGCAGGACTTTCAAAAGAAGGTATACTGATTTTGTAATTTAAATAGAGCCAGAGACCTCCACAATGATGATATAAGGCAGGAATCATACAAACATCGTCAAGATCCTTAGGGCATCTCTTTATTTGTCTTCAAGTCTGGGTCTCATTTTTGCAATTTGGATATTTGTCTACATTTCACTGCTTTGCAAAGGTCTTTATGGTGTTAGTCTGAAAAGCAATGAAGTATCAGAAACACATGTTCTGCTCCTACAAGATGTAATCCATGGCTGTGTTCCTGTTCCTGGTACTGAGCCAGACTCCTTGATGCTGCCAAGTTCCCAGGACAATCAGGGAGCTGGTTATAGTTTCCTGGTTATCTGAGTCAGCTGCTGCAATGTATATACACCAGATGACAATCATCCCACAAGGGACTGTTCCCCTAGCTAAGAATAGCTGGAGCAGTGAAAAGAAGGGTCTATAAGGAAGGAAAGCTGCCCCAGCATCTGCACTGAATGGACGAGGTTGCAGCTTGTACAGCTTTATCATAATTCATAACAAAAGTGATAGGGCCAACAGGCCTGTAATCTTGGCAGCCCTTCAGCATCTGATCAGCCTCATTGATATCTTTAAGTAACTCAGATCTAAAGCACTAGAGCAATCAGGCTCCTGTCAGAGGTGAAAGAGGGTGTTTCTGAGTCTGATCAGAATAAAAAGTTTGTCTCCTTGGACTAATGTCAAGTAAACCCATCAACTTCCGAGTATGAAGAACCCACCACACCCTCAGGAATGAGCTCAAGAAAAAGACTTGCATTGCACCACCAAGACCATTGGAATAGGCTTTTCCTTCCTGAGACACAGGGGACAGAGCTAGAGACTTCTGCCTATACAGGAGTTTTCCTGCTCACAACTCTCAGCAGCACAGGTGATGCCTCTGCCCTTGCCAACCAAATGGCATAGTGCTCAGCCAGCACTTGCTATGCCATGGCACTGGGAGATAGATATATCTGCTCTTCCTGCCGCCAGATCTCACGCTTTTTCTCTGTTTCAGTTGCAGGAGCGCCTGTGAAAAATCTTTAAATCTGTTTCATGTAAATACCTGAAGAAAATACACATATACATCCAAGAAGCTGTCTCCTGTTTCTTCTCTTTTCCTATGTATTTTTGCTCAGTAGAACAACATGCACTTTATTCAACTCTTCAAGTCATACAAGTAAATATTTCTATGCCCTCTATACTTTAGATAGTATGAATGGTAATGCTTATTCTCCAGTGACAATTTTTATTTGAGTATCTGGGCAAGACAAAACAAGCAAACTGTCAAAAGGCTGTAAGTTAGAAATGGCAAACTTGCACTTTCTGACTTTCCATTCACTAAAATAGATTTGCATGGCCGAAGTCTACTTTGAGCTCTATTTTCATTAGGTAACTGTTGTGTGACACATAAAAAAATAATTTTCTTCTTCATCATTCTCAAGTTAGTGGATGATTTATAAACACTTAACAGGAGTATGGTAAGGTCACCTCTCCCACTCTTCATTCCTGTGTAACGAAGCCATTAACTTTCATACTGAGGTGCAACTGAAGTACAGCTACTGCATGATTTCTAATCCTCAGTCACCTTTAATTTATTGTGTTATATCAGTAGTATCAGCTATAGACTAATTATACGTATGGCTATATATGTTCTAAACTGTCCAAAGCTGCAGTGTCTGTTCTGGAGAAACTTATGCATTTTACAGGGTATTCTTACAGAATTACATGTGAAACATATGATGTGGCTCTTTAATAATTGGCAAACAAAATCAGCATTTCATAACACATATTCTCACTACAGAGGAATTGTTCTCTACAAAAGGTACAAGAAAGAAGTCTGAATAAAGACTGTTGCAAATGAGAAAAACAGGTAAAATCTCTTTTGAAAGATGGAAATATTTAGGTATGAGTGTAAATTCAGGTCTATAGCCATTTGTAAGCCTTTAGAGGCTTGAGGCAGGAGTTATGGCCTGGATTGTGAAGTCATCCATCCTAGAAACATAGACTGGCCTTCTTGCATTAAAGTCTGAAAATGTAAGTCAATATATGCCCTTGTACATGAATTTGAAGTTGGAAACCTGTTTTTCTTCACATTTCTTCTGAAATGACTCGTGTCTATCCAATAACAGTAGTAACAGACAATCCAGGTTTCAGTTTTATGGCAGCATTATGATTCATGTCCTTGTAAATATATTCTATATGCATGTAATGTAATACTATCTTCAGTAATTTAGGCATGAAACAACATACTTTCTGTTCCTTTGAAATAGCAGTGATACTGAGGTTTTTCAATCTTATTCTGATTTAAAGGCAACAGGGCCTTGTTTTGCTCCTGTTAGCAATCAGCTAGACTGCTCAATTTGTATCCACTTGACAAAGTTAATAATTGTGCCAAATATGATCATTGTACTATCATATATAAATAGACTGTCACAGCCATTCCCCAGAAAAGCACACAGACTATGAGGAACATCTGCCAACCTATTGCTCCTTCTGAAAGTAGAATTTTTGATTAGTTGATTGAGTTTTCACATAAGTGATACAAATGAATTAAAATTTTTTTTTTACTTCACTCATAATTCAGACACTCCTATATTTTTCAACAGTACATTCTGCTTTCTTTTCCTTTTTCTTTTCATGTTTTGGTCTACTTCTCAGAGGTTTCTAATTTTGTTATGTTCCATGAGGAAAGTAATATAAAGACTTATTTGTCCTGCCTTGGAATTGCTCAGATGACTCATTACAATGAGACCACACTCATCTTCCAAGAGAAAGGAAGACCACAATCTAGTTTTGATGTTTCCATCGTAAAAATCCCATTACCATTAAAAGTGTCATTACAGTTCTTCCAAGCTCACAAGTAAGAACTTTTAACAAAATTCTGACATTTTTGTGTTTTCTTTTGACAATTTCGAGTTAATTGATCACTAAGGCAGAGATCACACTCTGTCCTTGTCCCTCACAGACATAGATCTATTTATGGCAGCCACCCCTCGCAAGACAGACACACACACACACACACGCTCACACACAGAGAGACACAGAGCCTGCTCAAGGCTGCTTGATCCCTACAGACCCCGATGCTCTCTGAACCACCAGCCCTGGGGAAGCAGGAGTTGCCTTGCCCTCCATGTCACAGCTTTTGCATTTGAGAGGGAACAGATGGACCCAGTAAGGTCCACTTGGGTGCTCAGCTGCTCCAGTGGGTCAAGTTGTACACCGTGCTGAAGGAATCCAACAGTAAAGGCACTTAAACAAACACTGGAGCAAGGGCTGCTGCCTTGGCCTGTCCAGTGTCAGACAAGGAAGCCCGTGCTGTTGCTTGAAGGGTGTTTCTGGTGACAATGACCATGTGAACCCTCACAAAAAAAGGAGGGAAGGCCATCTATTTCTTACGCCTGGTTGTAGGTTTGCAGCACTAGCCCAACATAGAACCAAAACATTAGCTTTTTTTTTACAAGTTGCAATCCTACCTTTCAAGAGAAGTTAAAGTCCTTAGTCCCTTTGTGTATCCAGGTTATAGTTTTCAGAATATTCTCCTTGAGGACAGGTAAAATGGTTACTGTGTCTTCACACATCTAACGGAAAAGCTCAAGGATTAATAGCACAAAATGAGCTTTCTAGCATTTTTCATTTTTCATCACGGAATATTCATGACTTAAAGTTCACAGCCATATAGAGAGCTGTGACAACTGTCATGTCTGAATGTGGCTGTGGTGCCATTGTCAGCCAAGCTAGTTGGCAGCAGTGAGGATATGGCCCTGGTTTTGCATGCATTTGTGTTATTTTTCACATGGATGCTTCCTTTTACAACTATTTGCAGGTTCACACAAAACGCACATGAACATACATATACAGAAGCCAACACACACATATTCATATATGTAAATCCCCCAAATACAAAAAAAGAAAAAGTTTCTTTTAAACAATCATCACTACACAGGAACAATATTTTCTTGCCACTCAATGATTATAAAATATCAGATTAATGTGTTGTGTGCTTTATGCATTACTGTGGATTTGAAAAATAGGTTATTTCTACTGTTTTTGTTAAAAAAACACAAACCTAATTTCTTGAAGTTTGCATTTTTTACATTTGGAAGTAAGTATCCCTTAAAAACAATCACCTTTTGCAATAATCTTATTTCACATCTTCTTACTCCTCAATGGGATTAATTGCTCATGCAGCTCACAGCATTTAGCTTTACGTTTGCATACTCAGCGATGTGGCCAGGTTTCATAATGCTGTGAATACCAAACCATAAAACCGCTTTTCAAAAGCAAATTCATAAATGCACTCATGCATACCTTTTTGAGTTATGAGGTGGCTGCAGATTTGGCAGTGCTGACTTGATGCAGTTTTGACAGGTTAGGTTAAAGGATTAAGTCTAGTCTGTCTTCACTTTGCCCTGCCTCTGACACACTCTAAAAAAAGTTGTAGGCTGGCTCTGTGCCTAGTATGACCTCTACATCTCCTCAGTGACAACACTTCCCTTTAAGGCTCTCCAAAGGTCAAGGCAGATAACTTGTTGAGTCTTCCAGATACTTTCTTATCTGTGCCTCTTCCTCCTAACCTCGCACAGTGAAAGAAATATGCAAAACCTTGCAGAAAAACAAATCAGGCTTCATAAGGAATAGCCAGCATTAGATCAAATACGCCTATCAACCTTCTCTTTATTATACAATCTTTATTTACAACAAATATCAGAAATCACAAGTCACTAAAATCAGATACGTGTTCCATACAAAGAGATCTCATATGCCATCTTCTTTTTGCCCTGGCTAATTTGCAATTGAAAGCAACTTTCAAGCACTTAAAAAGAGAGAGCTGGGGAAATAATCATATGATGATAGAGGAGCACATAGTTATGAAAAAAAGCCTGTAATATTTGCTCAACAACTGTTCACCTTTGAGAAAAAAATAATGTGAACAAATAATGATAAGCACAGCCATTTATTCTGGCATTATGTCAGACTTTTACAGAGAAGCATTGGTGTATGCAAAATTCATAGAAGTTAATAAATTTTAAAAACCAGAATATTATCTGTTTTTCTGTGTGATTTAGACATTTAATTTCATTTAGTATTGCATTTAAAGACTTGTGACTGACTGCAAAGTATCCTTTAGGAATGAGAAAAAAACCCCAACATTGAGTTTTGATGTACAAGTTCAAATTAAAAAAAATTAAATCTTTCTAGGCATAGTGTTATAACTCCATATTCTGATTTCTGTAACAGGTGCTTTTGTCTTCTGAATTCAAGTGCCCTACTAGGAGGAAACACTCCCGGTAGTAAGAGAACTATACACAGGGCGCAGAGATCTCCTGGGTACTATTTTTTAAGAGAAGCTAAAAACTTTAAGCTTCCTGTAGGTTTGGTTGTAAGGTGGAATTTTCTGGCTGTAAAATCACTCCTATAGCTCTTCTCCGAAAACTCTGCAACCTTTTATTATCTTTTTTGAAGAATACATGTAAGACGGCATTTTGACAATGGTTTCAGTAACTTTGTGGACAGTAAAACACACAGATCTCTCCCCCTATTCAGTGATTTCTTGTTTATAAATACACAGATTTACACTAATTCTTTTGGCTATACTGGATGAGAAAATATTTTCATTGAAAAAGTATCATTGCCCTTCCAGGTTCAATGCTTCTTAAAGTATTCCCTCCCTAATGTTAAATCTTATATTTTTTATCCCTGCGTATTTGGCCTTGCATTTGGTTATATTCAAATACCTGTTATATTTTTCTCAGTTTATTAAACAATGCAGAGGTTCATGTACAAACAACCTTGCATCGTGATTTTTTTACCATTTCACCTGTTTTTTTGGTACCTGCAAACCTTATCAACAATTATTTTATATTTCTTACATGCTTTTGCCAATGATTTATGGCTGCACTGGAGCAAGAACTGGTCTGTGTGAGATCTCAGTTGCAACTGAACTTGATTATGACTCTCTAGTAATTACTCTGTTGGATATTTATCATTCATATATAGCATATCATATTGTCTTATGATAGTGAGAAATTTGCATGGCAATATGTGAAAAACTGTACAGATATTCAGCCTGAACAGACTAATAAAGGTACCTTTAATCAGCCCATCACCTGTTAAGAAAGGAAATGAAGCCATCAAGAAGGTTTATGTAAAAATACATATTAAAAAAGGTCAACTGAAAAGAATTATAATCTCATGCTTTATTTTTCATATCAGTTATGCCATTATTTTGGTAGACTTGATGTCATCTTTACAAGTTTATTCTAAATGATTGTTCTAAAGTAAAAATTTACTTGCTATCCTTTAGAATTTCCCTGCCATTCTGAAATTTTAAAATGCTACCAGGAGCAATTGTTTTAAAACTCTCGGATTCAAATTATAAGAACTGTACTTCTTTGTAAAAAAAGGCCTTATTGCAGTTGTTTAACTTGTTTCTGAAGCCTGTTTAGTTCTAGCAGTGCAAATTACTTTGTGACCCCTTTTTTTTTCTGCTACGGAGTACCTGAATTAAGAAGTTATAAACCCAACTTAGAACATAGCTATAAGGTCAATTATCAACATACTGAATTCCCCGTGTGTTTCTTTGAACCTGTGAAGGAGTGACCTCAGAGTCAGGCGAGTTTGGGCTGGTTTTCTGTCCCTTTCTAGAAGAAGTGCAAGCAGGAGAGGGAGAAGGAAAAAATACCATGAGGTTCACCATCTGAAGTTTTGTTTGTTTTTTTTTTTTTTATTTCTTTAAGCATTGCCAAAGAGTGCTTCATGGGCTGAAGAAGTGTGGGGATAACAAGGTGCCGGCCAGGGCATGGGACTGGGGCAAGAATGCTCATCTGCCTGCAGGGCAGGGACACCTATGTGCCCTGCTCCCAGCAAGTTTGGGAGCCATGCTGCCATCCCTTGCTTCTCAGCAAAGTGTGCAGCCCAAAAAGCCCAATGTCTGCATGTTTAAATGGAAAGAGGATAGTTTTAGATTAGATATTACAAAGAAATTCTTTACTGTGAGACACTGGAACAAGCTCCTCAGAGAAGTGGCTGCATCGCCCCTGGAAGTATTCAAGGCCAGACTTGGATGTGGCTCTGAGAAACCTGGTCTAGCGAAAGGTGTTCCTGCCTATGGCAGGAGAGTCGGAACTAGATGATCATTAAGGTCCTTTCTAACCCAAATTACTCTATGATCTTAACCATTCTATGATTCTAAGGAATTCAACTTCCTACCCTTTCTGCATGCATTTATCCTTGCATATTTAATTTATTTTAATTGTTTTCTTGTACCTCCATGAATAAAAATAGGCCCTTATTCCCTTTTTAGTGCCAAAACATACATTTTGTCATCTTTAGCAGTGCATGAGAAGTTTTTGTGCCAAAAGGCAAACCAAGGCACTCCAGGGGCTTTTGCCATGGCACCCTGCCCTGTGTGAGCACATGTACAAAATACAGTACTGCATGCAGACTGTCCTCAAGGTGGAAAGTGCTTCCTGGAGAACATTTTATAGTCACTACCTAGCAGATATACAGATGTTTAGTAAAATACTGAAATTCAATACTGTATTTTCTGCTCATCACTCTACACGCAAAAAGTCTCAGAGTGTGAGCTTTAAATTTTCTTTTTAAAGAGCTTACACATCCTTAAAGCTAATTATCCTATGAACTCGAAAAACAGTTTCATGAACTGTTCAATTCACATCAATTATGATTCTAGAGTATTTTTAAGCAGGTCATTGTCTACATGGGGTTATTATCCAGTGTGCATTGCGGAGTGTGAAGAGGACAATGGTTCAACAAGGAGTAAAAATGAATTTCATGTTTTAACATTAGAAAGTGTAAACAAGATCATGTATTAATTAAATAAAAGACTAAACAGGACAAACCTTTGGAACAACAGACATAACATTTAAGAATAAAATCAACATGGCAGGGTAAAGGTCGGAGAAGATCAAGTAAGACGCTAATAGTTGTGCTTTTTCCATTTTCTTATCGATCAATATTATGTTTTTCCCAGTGAAAATGCAACAGCAGAGTTATTGCTGACCTTTTTCTCACCCTTCCATTGTGTATAAAATCACAGCAAAATAACAAACAACTTCATAAGCTGGAGAATTTTTCGAGTCAAAAAGCCTATGTCCAAAAAATAATTTAAAAGATGCATAGAAAAAAAAGTCCTTTCTATAGTAAAAAGTAATCTACTTCTCTTTTAATTACATGTGAAAAACTTTGTGCCAGCTTAAGAGTCAATAGTTACAGGGCGTTTTTTTGAAAATTCAGCAATAAAGTTTGTTAGCATTTTAAATAATTGACGGGTCAAATACACCCTCAGCAACAAGAATAGGAATCAAGTATATATTTCAATGAGGAATAAACAGGACATGTATATTTCAGTTGTTATAATGTGGGGGGTTTTTTATGTTTAATTTCTTTGTTTCCATTTTAATGCACCATGGATAAAAATTCTATTTATTAATAATTATTACCCATATTACCCATTTTAAAAACTAAGAAAAATCTTTTGGAAGAACTTTACATTACTTGCTAATAAGAACATGGATGGCCACAGTGAGCAATTCAATAAGAAAACTGTGGTTTCTGTTCCAGCATAATGACATTTTCCATTTTCTGCCACTACCACCAGGAAAAACGACACAGAAACTGAGGCAAAGAAGATAAATTAAAAAAAAAAAAGGGGGAAACAAATAATTTACAGTGATTTCAGTGATTCCAGAACTGATCCCTTTTAATATTTTCATTTTGATCAGCAAAGAATAGGAACAGAAGAAAAGTTTACATATGGTAAAGCTGAACAGATTCATCATTGTGAGTGTCAGTATAAAACAAATATGATATGAAATACCATAACGAAACACCAATTTCAAGTGAAAGAAGAAATGTTTATATTTTTCTACTTTAAATAGTATTTTCAGATTGAGTAGATATAATAAAAAATAGCTAACTCATTTATTGAAAAATATTCAGTTGTCCTTTCAAAAATATATACTGAAAATACAATCAGAAGTTAATAGCTCCCTAGTAAAAAGTTTACTGTCATTTCAAATGTGCAGGTAGTGAAGATGTAATTGCTTTACATATGAATTAGATAATTGCAAGATTATCTATGTTAAAATTTAGCTTGATAAACCATATTGTCTAGTGCTTAATGACACAATAAGGATATGTTTTGTTGCAGAAGGTTATATACTCATTAGATGTCCCTTTATGTGACATAAAGGGTGCGGTGACTTTTGTAGACAAAGAAAGCCTCTTTCTATTCAAAAAAGTTATAGATGTTTCCCTTATTAAAAGCCACCAAAGAATAGAAGTATGTAAGGTAACTTAAGCATCCCTGAAAATCTCAATTTTATATCTCAGATTTCAAAACCTGAACATTGGCTGCAAAATATTCAAGATATATCACAAACATATAAAAATGCTTTGCAGGAGATTAGAAACCTTGATGGCTCTCACAGCTTTCTCTGGAGCCATAATATAGGTGAAATTTACTCTGAAGCCATGACCTACAAGGATATATGATTACTGGGGTATCTCTTCCTTTGTTTAGACATGCAGCTTGCAGCCAAGCTTGTTTTTTGAAGACACTTGAAAACAGGATCTCACAATATTCCAGGAGTATTCTCAGAATACAGATGGCAAATGCAGAGTCCCCGGATGCATTATTTATTATCAAGTCTCATAATTCATTTAATGATGTAATTGTTTTACAAGCCTGAGTCGTCATTTGTGAATATTTGAGTGTAGTGACATAGAAACTAACCTAATAAAATGTCACTATCATGCTTTACTGTGCCACAGCAATTACTGTAGGCAGTATGCAGCTCGCACTTGCTCTCCTCCTCTTCATTATCCTTACCTTCTGCACTAAATTGAAACTAATGCTGCTTGAAGTCACAGAAAACAACCTCCAGGAAGAGAGACAATGTTTCCTTTTCTAACCATTAGCCCAGCAGTTATAACATTACCTCAAAACACTGGAAATGCACTGGAAACTCACTGAAATTCTGGGACTGCAGACAAGTTCCAGCAAGAGCTGTGCAGAAAAGAAGACATCTGAATACAATAAAATACTGTGATCGAGACATGGGAAAATGCAGAACCTTCCACACTCCTTTTCTGCTCTGTCTTGCTGTACTGTGTCAACAAAACTGCTTCAATGCCATTTTTCCATATCTTTAATAATTGCTAGTACCCCACAACATATAAAAGCTGAAATGGAAGGCATGTCACAGTCCTCTATCTGATGAGACACTGGCTTTGAGCAGGATACTACTGTAGGGTATTACCATTTGGATGATCAAATTTCCAAGGTAAATATTTCCCACCGGTTCCAAAATGCCTTTTTTTTTTGTCCCTCAGAATGGTTGCTGTTTAGGGACACTCTTCTTGGGGTGCCATGGCTTTGGAATAAGCACACCTCACTTTCTACTGACCAAGTCGCACAAAAAGGTATTTCCATAGCAAGGAACTGCAATACTTCTGTCACAGAAGAGGATCTTTGGGTGTCATAAGACTGCATGGCTTGCAGCTCACTCTGCTTCTTCCCCGCTGCATCTTCTCATGTCTTTTGGAGGGTTTTTAACTTCCATTCCCTTTCTGCTCTCTTCCCAATTTCCTCACACAGGTCTCCTCCCTGTTACTCTCATGTTGCTTGATTGCCTCTCAAGCTATCACTATTTTCATCTACCCTTCACTTTTTTTTCCCCCACTAATTTTATCATAAATGTGGTGATACACAGATAACTTTAGAATTATCTCTGACTTGTGCATCACACCATTTTCCCTTACTCAATTTGCTTGACATCTCCCATAATTTTAAAGCGGAGGGGAGGTTCAGACTCAAGAAGGTCTCATTGGCAGTGGCTGCATTTTCTCTGCATGTTTAGGTGACACTGCAAACGTCATATGGCTAAATGATGGCTTGGACCTCCTTTCATTTCTGTCTGGAAGGAGTCTTGGAAAGACAACCGCATGAAAGACAGGCCTGCATGAAAGCAGCTGAACAGAGAGCACAAAAGAGAAAATGTTTTTCTAAGTGGAAGAAGAACGTGGGTGAGAGAAAACTATGTCTCAAGATATCTGAGAAACAGAGCCTCAACAACAACAGCAAAAATAGGGGTTTGTTTCTATATTTTTCAAAGGTGTGATGGCTGGGCTGTACATCTGGAAGTCTTCACAGCACATGGGTGGTAATCACGGAATTGATGTTTGATGACAGGACAGGACAAGGTAGAGCATCACTCGAGCCTGTGACCATAGATAAGACTTGACCCAACTGGGAGAGACCAGCTTACTTTCCATACTAATTTTTCACCCTGCAGATTAATTAGGTTTGTGAATAGACTAGAAGGGGATATGAGGATTCTGCTTTTAAAAGGTCTTGGCCCTAACCCTATAACCAAACTGTGAATTTGCTAAGTGACCCTGTATTTGCTTATCGCGCTTGCTTTTGTTTTTTAAAGTTTTCTGTGTTATTTTTGTGTAACTTTATAGCAAGACATGTATGTAATTTTACAGTCTCATGGAATTATCACCACTTGATAGAGAAATGCTTTTCTATCAAGATCACTAGGAGATTTAAATTCCTCAAATTCTGAAGAGAATGGGGCTTTACTGGGACTCTGAACCAAGCATTTTAGTTTGAAATGGGACTTGAAATAATTGACAACTTCAGCTCTTATTACTGCTTGTGGTTTCTGCCAGAAGGGCTCATGTTTGGAAGAGGGAAGTTACAAAATGTATCTTGTATTTAAACCTCAAGAATAAAGAATAAAAACTCATTTCCTCTGTGTATGGTACGGGGGGGGGAGAAGGAATGAAAAAAAAAAAAGAAAAGAAAAAGGAAAAGCCTCTTCCAAGAACAGAAAATGCAACGTGGCTGTTTGGGCAAGAAATCTAGCACAGTTGCTGTGCGCCCATCAATCAGTGGCTGAAATGAACCCATTTGTAAAAGTTAATAGAGCAAAGTATAATGAAAGACAAATTGGTGTTATTAGTCTAAAGTTTATGGTTCAATTAAACTAATAATATGCAGTAAAGCAAAAAGAATAATTAGAAACTATGATAAATATACATGCGATTGTAAAAATATGACAAAGATTTAAATTTTTTTTCTTTTTGAATATAGCATCTTTTTGATAACTTTACATACAGTTGCCTTGGGGCATACAAGGAAACTGCAACAGTAAGATTTAAAACATATAATTACTTGAAACCAAATAGTATTAAATATGCAACATAAAAATTACAGTGGGAATTATCCCGAGAGCTGAACCAGTTTGAGATTTTAAAAAATAAAAGGACATTTAAAATAGGTTTTATGAAATTACTTGTATATCAGCTTTATAAATAGATAAATTATAAACATTTTATAGCAAGGATTATTATTCTGTTTTCTGAACCCTCTAATATTTAGGAAGTACATACCATGAACGGCTCTATCTACCATGAACCAAACCTTCTATGTCCTCAATACTTCTCTTTCTGGAAATGCATAAAGGAAAAAGAGTCACTTTGTCACTTGGCTAGGACTCAGCACCCTCCTTACAGGGTGACAACATCAGGAAGACCAAGAAAACTTGAACCATCTTGTCCTCAGAAAATCAGATAGTAAGTCAGGAAGCACTTGCTCACTCTTTGAACTGGTTTCTCCCCTAAACACCCTCAGAAGCATCCAGAGAGCTGATGCGATCCTGCCAAGACTTTTGGCTCTGCCAGGCTTTCCAACACGGCATAGCTCTGTCAGCAAGTACCCAGGTAGCATAGGGATGCAGTGCTCCATTCTGCAAAACAATGGTCTCCTCAGCTCAGGAAAACAATTGTTACTTATACGTGCATATCGTCAACAGGAGGGCAGATTGGTGTCATAGCCATGAGCACAGACTGTACAGACATGGCTGGAATCACTAGGAGCAGCTGAAGTTGTGACTTAGGTTGAGAGTGTGAAACTCTATAAATATCAGCCCAATCAGTGTTATACTTAGCCTCTGAGCCTTCAAGTTTACGATACAATTTTTAAGATTTTGATTTTGATTTTTCAAAGGGTATTCGCATGCCAGCCAGGTATTCTGGTCATTGAAAGAATGATGGGGAATTTGCATGAGGAGAATCTAACACAAATCCTACAGAAATAAGTCCAGTTTATAAAAAACCTAGCAACTTAAATTTAATTGATATCTGACTCAAACTGCAAATGGTGGAACATCTGAATGGAGAAACACAACATTTTAAAGCTGCAGAAGAAGGAAAGTGGAAAATAATACAGTAACAGCTTCAGGTTCATAAGACAACAGAGATCAGTTTTGAAGTGTGGTGTGAATGCTCCTGTGGGATTTTGTAAAACAGACAAAGAAACTAAATACAATTTTACTACTGAAAAGTAATTACATCAATAAAAAAACCCAAAACCAACCAAAACCCAAATGCACAAAAAACCAGCAAAACCCAAAGACAAACTATTAATTCAAAATTTTATGAAAAAAACCCTAAGCAAGCCCAAACATGTTCAGCAAGATATTTTGGTATCTTTTATAGGCTTTGAAAGGACCGTTGTATCATCTTCTCAGTGAAGTTAAATTTCATAGGTCCTTAATCAATCAAATACCTCTTCTCAAGCCCCGGGGCTGTGGCATTTCAGTCAATCAAAGGCAGAGGACAGCAGAGACCAAGACACTACCAGGATAGGAACCTGATTAGACGTATACGCAACAAAAGCTCTGTTACCCTCACAGCAAGGAAACAGTATTGTATTTCAAGAAATGACGTCTAGCTTCAGTAGAATCTCTGGATGCTTTTGTCAACAAGATTGTAATCCCCTACTGTCAGAGCTTTTTTGCACTATGAAACTCCTGTTGCCAGTGATCAAGTTACCTCTTGATCTTCTTTTCAAGTAAGATGAGCAAGATGAGCTCTGAAAGCCTCATACCACAGAGCTTTAATAGTTTGATCTCACATGGCCAAGTATTTTGAAAGACAATGTCCCCCAAAAAATTTTCACGCTTTTTCCCCAAAAAACCCTACATATAAAAAACATAACTTACATGAAAATTGCTTAAGACTAGATATTTTTTACCATAATTTAGCCTTGAAAGAGGCAAAATATTGAGAAGTTCTTACTACTTTTATTCAGCATTTTCATTTTCTTGCCTTTCAGTTGGATAAACTAATTCCTTAATTGCAACAGCTTGATCCCTACTTATATTCAAAAATGATGTGGGTTTTTTTACTATCTGTATTTTGAAATTTTGTAATAGATTGCTTAGGCAAAGGTATTTCAACCTAAAAAGTAACATTTACCTACTGCAAACATTGATCCCAATATTGTCTTACTCAAACTTCTAATTTCCAGCTATGATTGATTAATTAAATACAAGAATATGTTTGGGTATTTTCCCCCTACCTATTAGCTGAAACACTTGCAAATTTACAAAGAGTTTCCTGTAATAATTTCAATTAGAACTGAACAAATAGTCTCCACCTAGTAAGTCAGGAAATGCTTTATTATCTTCCTTCTTGCTAACTCTCTGGGGAAAGATCCTCAAATAAAACTGACGCATTGCTTGCAGAGTTGTTCTTCCCCTTCTTTCCTCACACACACAGTTTCCAGATTACATATTCCAGTTCTCTGGAATATTTAATGTTCAAAATTTAATGTCTTTTGAATGTTCTTAGTAATTTTCACAACTGCATTATTATGATGAATTGGATGAACACAATGGCCAGTCAGGACTGTACAATTAAAAACCTCACAGTGGGCAAACCTTAACAAGCTTTTCCATTCTTCTATTTGCTGCATTCAGCAGCAGAGCTTGAGGAGCACATATTTGAGATGACACTGGTCATTCTCTCAAATACAAGGCAAACTACTTTTCACGCCAGCTTTGGTCTGAGATGATGGTCACTTCAGACACTAGAGAGAAGAAAGAGAAAGAAAGAAGTGAAAATGATTTCTACGTATGCTTACGCTTGGACAGCCACAGCAAATTCTGCCTTGCCCATTCCCAGGATCACCTTTGTGGAAGAAACACTAAAAATAGTGCAGAGGTAAGGTAATATGAGCAACAGACATGTTGGAAGGGGAAAATTGAGCCTGGAGAGAGGGAGTGTCCCTGACAGTTTTTCCTGTAGAAAGCAGTGTCTGTGGTCTCACTCCTAATAAATTTATTTTAATGAGTTTTGATTCTGATTTGGAAGTTCTTTTGCTCTTCCCAAATTTCCCCTTGGAGAATCCACATAACCTCTCAAGATCATGAATTGGTTGTCTTTGTTAAGATAATTTAGCTATTAGAAAATGAAATGAATGTGAGAAGAGTTTAAGTTTTCCTGTTGGCAACTATCATATATTCTTCAGAACGTTTGCAGAGAGCATTTCTGGATGGAGGGAAAAGCTTCCTGCCTTGTGAGTTTTCCTTTTCATTTAAGGGAGTAAAAATTACAATCCTACATCCCTAGCTTATCTTGGGACAACATAGGCACACCTGACTCTGCCTGGAAGCAACGTGAAAGTCCACGGGCATCTCATTCACATATCAGATTCTATTCCTGCTGCCAGTCACAGCTAGGAAAGCTCCCAGGACTTCTTTGGGGATCTCTGAGAGGCCTGAAGCTGCTTTGTGCTATACGAAGGAGCTCCTCCACCAAATTCATGTAGGGCCAGTTCCACCTTTTGTTTGCTCAGTAAGGAGAGCGCTCCCCAGTAGTTGGAGAGACCAGGGCTCAGCGAATGGCTTTTCCTCAGCTACCTCCTCGTAGCTTTCTGAATGCCAGGCTTGGAGCTATTCTGGAGAAAAATGAGCCTGACCTCATGTTTGTAGAAGGGGTTAAAATTTGAATGGTGGTATGATCAAATCTGGATTAAGACACGAAGGAGTCAGTGTGAGTGTAACAGCCTAGCCTATCTGTCAGAGCACTTGGTCGGCAGAAAAAGCTTGTGGAGTTTACTAAATAGCTGTTTTACTAACTAGCTGTCTAACCTTTCGTTAAAATGTTTACTCAAACAGAGGCTTTAAACCATACCTTCCCTCTTCTTTACCAAGTGCCTCAGCTCATAGACTCAGGAAAATGCCTGAATCACTCACCTTTTCTATCCAACAGACATCTTTTTTTCATGCTTCAGAGCACCAGAGCATAAATGGGAAGGTCTGGGCTGCACTACCCTCTGCTTGAGGGAGCTCCCAGCTCCTGCTGAGGCTCTGAGGTGCCAACTTTGTTTTTCTACAGGCAGAGGAAGGGCTTCACGCCAGACACCCTAAAGACTCTATCCCCAGAAACTGTCAGAAACTCCTAGGTTGAACTGGATGAAAAGGAGTGTTTGATGGATAAAGAAAACGACAGTACATTTCCTCAGCCTATTCTGGTGGATGCCTCCGGCAGGGCCCTGCTTTGTGCTCTGCCTACTCAGAGTCCCCTTCTGTGGCACATTCCCTTCCCGTCGGTCATGCAAGAGGCTCAGGGACCTGCCCAACTTATGATACAGTCAAACTAGATGTGGCATATAACTGCTCAGGACTGCATTGTACCACTAGAAGGAACAGAATTTCAGCCAACACCGAAATGCTTGCCAGCCCCAGAAAGTCAGCCACTGCTTTCAGAACCTGCAAATACCCTGAAGTCTGTGGGAAGCCTGGGAAAATGCCCCAACCTGGTATTTCTGAAGCATCCACTAAACTAAATCAGCTGAGGGAAACAGTGGGCGTGTCTTGAAGCCGGTCATAAAAACATATTTTGTAGGGCTAATCTTCACATTGTTCTGCACTTCATACCCTATTCCTTTTCTGTATTTCAGCCAGAACCCAAATCTGCATGTCTTTTCAAACAAGCCACAAATAATTTTCCTTCTTGAATTTGTTTGCTGTTGTAGCGACACTATTTTACAGCACACCAAAAATTTCCTGAGTTTTTTAATACTACGACAATACCTCAGTTTTAATTACTTGAACAAAAGGGCTTCAAGTTCATCAGAGCGCCTTTCAAGGCCTGTGAAGATATTAACTGATTCCATAACCAATTACCTACATTTTCCTTTACTTATTGCAAATGTGACCTTTTGTTAGAATTTGATTGCAAGTTTCCTGCTGTGAGTATATAACTATCTGTGTGTCTGAGAATGGCTACCCTCCACTCATGTGATGACTGCTGTTAATTTTAATACACTTTGATGGCTGGAGAACAAATAAGTGTCTGTGACACAGAGCAGAGACATTTGAAGGTGGATAAACTACCACTTTAATGAGTAGAAATCAGCAAGTAAAGGGGCCTTTCAGTGACAAACCAGAAGACCTTCAACCTAAGCAAAGTATTTTTCAATGTGGAGAGGATTAAAAAAAAATCCTATTTTCCATAAAAGTGGAATAACAAAACACCCCTTAAAAACGGTGCAAATTATAGAAAAGAAGAATGCATAAATAAATGTTCTCAAGTGATAATCTATTTCTCTTATATATATTAAACTATGTGGGAGAAAATATTTCAGAGAAACTTTTGGGGTTATATGTTTTTATTACCTGTTGATAGTAATTCTCTGAGTTACAAAAAAAGTAAAATACGGTTTGTAGACCTGTTTTTTCCATACTGGCACTGTATTACTGTTTGGGGTTTTTTTTCTTTGATTCCAAAGACCATCTGCAGGCTAGAATCCTAACTCTGAAGAAAATTATACTCACAGATTTGTGTGAGTCTAAAAGAGAGCAAGGATGAAAATTAGGAAGCTGAAAGGATCTGCTTGCAAGACAAGATTGAAAAAAGTTACTTACCCTGACTAAGTAATGATCAAGGTGAAACACTAATTCTTTAGAAATATTTAAATACTATGAACCCTTAAGAGTGAGAGGAATTAATTAACAATATGTAAAGGAGTACAGGAATATTAGAAAGGTTTTAAATAATCTAAAATATGAATACTGGATTATTTATTGAACATAAAAAATATTCAAAGTAAATGAACAAAAAATATTGTCTGCTTACATAAAATGATAATGGATTAAAGTTTGGCTCCTCAAGCTGCGTTCTTTTCTTTACTGTTATTTCCCCTAAAATGCACAATTGCACATAGAGGTTCCATTGTGGAAAATTAGGAGACAAACAGAAAAGCCTTGCACTAGGCTTTTTCTTTATTCCTTTTCTAGTTTTTCTCCACAGCTTGTGGGTGTATTCTGAAACCTAAGTATTGACTTGTTATCAGAGTGGAAGAGTTTGCCGAGTACAGCAAGATCTCTGATGTACAAAAAGGAGAAGCAACCAGAGAAAATTATGTGAATATATTCTTTCCTACTCAGTCAGCATTGAATGGTTTCCCAAACTGATGAAATGCTTAATTATTAGCCTACAGAGTTATCTTCTGTTTCCAATCACTGATTAAAGATTCTCATTTATTGCCAGAAAAAACCCCAGTTTTTATTTTGCTGCCCCCAGAAAGAAATCCCACCTTTGCACTGACTCCAGACTACTTGCCTGGACCCTCACTCCCTTACTAAACACACCATAACATAAGAAGAAAAGCTTCAGACTTCTATGAGGACTTAGGGCCCTCTATGGCATTTGAGTTTCACAGACTATAGCTGACTTGTTTTCTGCTATCACTGTTAATTAAATGAGCAGAGGAGGGGCATTGCCTTTGCAAAATACTTTCCATAATAAAAGCATTTTGAAGTAGTAATAATTTGTGTCATTATCTTAATATTTTTGTCTGATTTGCCCATATGAAGTCAGACAACTTTATTCTAGTTTCTAGTAGGGAGAATTTCAACAAAGACAATACAGATGATTCCAAGAGTCAGATAAGCAAAATGACTAAGCTGCTTATTACAGCTCCTCCATTCAGTGACAGTGTCAGAAGAAACCCTGCTGTAGCTGACATTCTTCTCAGAAGGTAGGAAAAAGCTCTTGATCCGGCTCCCATCATTACTAGTTCATCCTTCCTAAGGTAAATTTTAATGATCATTTCGGTGGTCCTACAGTTTACTGGGACTTGTACTGTTGGCACACACTATTCACAGAGTCATCCAAAACTCAGGGTGCTGGTCTTTATGTGTGTGTTTATTTGTTTGTTGTTTGTTTTTATCCAGGTCACTGGGAGAAGGTTGTCTTCATCCCATTACCTGAGTAGCTCCACGGTTTGTAGGTGATGGGCCTCTACCCCAATCACCCTTCTGCTCTTCTAATGTCAAATGCTTGCCATGGTGCCATTACCAGCTTGCACCAATTTCTTTTATTCTACTGATCCCAGAAGTGGTTAGCAGTCATCCATAATCCCACACCATTATCTTGTCAGCTAGCCAATCACCTTTCTAAGCCTCCTGCTTAAGTTCTGTACCAGAAAATGTTTTTTCAAGCCATTAATAAATACACTCTTTCCTTTACTGCACCAGACTGGAGCCCTCTATATAGCTGGTGCATACACGGCTGTTTTCCTGGAAAAGAAATCCGCTTTCCAAAGCAGAACTGTAATTGCAAGAGCACAAGGGCAGGCAAGGCTTAAGCTGTCAGAGCTGTACTGATCATAGGACAGCACTTGAGTGTAAGTTCACTGCCAGCTGGTGTCCAGACTTGGCCTTCTTCAACAATGCAACTAGCTGCCACACCACATAGCATTCTGGAATACAAACTGACACACGGGCGTTGAAAATGATGGTGAGGAGGACGGGCAAGGCTTGAGGTCAGCAATATTCCTGGAGTGGAACTAGCTCACCAGCCAACAAACACAGTCAAAACAGGTCTGGCACACAAGTAAGAAGGGTTGGGTGGCATTTCCAAGAGGAATGACTGGTAACAAGTAGTTCCAAGCAACTTCTTGAAAAATCAGTGTTGAATCCATGTTCACACTGAATAGAAATTATCTGTAAAATAGAGCACTTAGTAGCACATTGTTCACGGAAAGGTTCAGTCAGTCTTGCCTTTTTTTATCAGTGTGACCTGTGATTTTTTTTCCTGGTTCTCAGTAAGTATTACTGAAGCAAGCAGGAGGGAGGAAGTGCTTATATTACAATGGATATATTTTTTAATAAAATGTAATTGATAGCCAGATATGTGTCAGTCAAGGTCATGAATCCTAGACTGTGAAATGCAGTGAAATAGCAAATCTTACCAAATCTGCTTATATTAAGGCCAAAGAGCATTTCAAATATAAGACAATCAAGATAAATTAAAATCTGAATGATACAAGATGGAAAGCTGCATGTCTTTGACAACTGAAACTGCTTGTTATTAGCACACATTGTATTTATACAACATCTTGCAGAAAGTCCCTGATCGCTATCTTTTTCCATTATAATCTTCCTTGTGTTGTTCCTTCCTTATTATTTTCCAATGGGAAGTTATTGATGCATTTCAGTCTTTTTTGATCTCTTAGAACTGAATTTGCCTTTTTTTTAACTACATCATAACCTTCTAAAATTAATTACAAAAATATTGATAAAACCAGTACGGAAATACTAAAAGCAAATAAAATTATGTCAATCTTTGCAAACCATGACTTAAAAGTTGTACTGTAGACTGTGAAGTTACTTTATGAGCAATAAAAAGGAAAGCATGATGTTTTGTATCAGTGAAAAACTGGACCAGCTACTCTATGACAAGGATTTTCAGACTGATTTATTTTCTTTTCTCCTTCCTCTGCAAGAACTGAACAGATTTGCCACTGGGTAAATTGAGAGAGGTTTTCACATTAGTAGTCACCGGTCTTGCTGGTGAAGGAGAATGACAAGAGAAATTCAGAGTCTAGAGGTATCATACTTGCAAGATGGACAGGATAGGTGGGATTCAGTAGCCTAAACATTGTCACCTCACGCCATCTGAGATGCTTGGGGGCAGCCACAACACCTTCAGGAGGCTGGCAGGGCTGAGGTAGGATACAGGGAGATCCACTCCCTCGCAAAACAGAAAGTGGAGGCCAGGCAGGCTTAAAATGTCAGAGCCAACACCAAAAGTGATACTTGGCACTCCTGTTTAAGCAACTGAATCTCCCCCTCCTCCTTGTGTATTCCTTAGCTTGACCTCCTTGGAGGGCCTGGGGGTGTAGTTTGCCTTTCACTCCATTCCTAATAGAAAATCAAATTTCTCCAGAGATATCATTGGAACTGAACCTCATATCCCAAGATTTTGATTCCTCAGTTATTCAGCTGGGAAAGGGCAGAGATGACTTTGTCTCTTGTTTTCTTTCTTACTCTTTAGGAGTTCATAGAAATTACGGGATGTCCTAGCTGGGTCCTCACACCTCACTTCTGGCCACCTTGGCAGAATACAAAAGAATTCATCCTAGAGGTATGGGTGTTCTAAAAATTCTCAGTCTCTTATCAAATTAAATGCCTAGGACACATGACCTCTCACAAAAATAAATAAAAGCTACTGAAATCTTTGCTGTCTTATAGCATTGTTCAGTGGTGAGTACTCTCAGTTAGAAAGCGAAAGATATGCTCTGAGATACCTATTAATTTGGAAACAAGGAGCTCAATTCAGTTCTCCTACTGGCCTGCAGCAGAAAACCATTGAAGAATTGCAGGTGCAGCCTACCCAGGCTTGACAGAGCTGTTCCATCTCATGTTAATAATTAAATATTCATTGGAGCATGGACCACAACCTGACTCTCCCACTTCCCAGGTGATAGCCCTAATTATATGCCTATGTCATCAATCTCTGTCTCCTCTGTAATGAATTGTCATTATTTGTATATACTGGAAGAGTTTTAACAGGAGACAGCTCTCCTCCCTCTTCCCCTCCCCTCTGAATATCTGACAGCCAAGAGGTTGCAGTACTCTTTCTGGCACAGATGATGAGATAGGTTCAAGTCTTCTCTGAATTACACAGAGTAATGAATCTGAGAAGAGGTGCATGAAGAATAGCCATAGTCACTGCAACGTACTCCTCAAAGAGTCTTCCTCTGGCTAAGCTGAGGGAGACTGATTCTGGCAGGAATTCCACTGAGGTCATTACGAAAAAGGATCCTGACCATGTTGGCTGTGTATATGCATTCATGCATGCCCATTAGACACTGAACTAGGGCTTTAGCAACCTTGATAGTTCCTTAAGACTAGAGTTGTTCACCAGAAGGAGTGCATGGTTGCTTAAGTCTTTTCACACATCTAACCCTTGTTATCTACAGGATTACCTGTGGAGGTATACATTGCTTCAAATAGTTTTCTAATGAAAGACAGTACCACTAATCAATACACAGGCTCTGTGCTCCTCTCCCTTCTGGTGTCATTACACAACCCTTGCCACTGACTTGAACAACATAAAGATTTCACATTAAGACTCACGCAAAAGATACTTCAGACTCTATAATCACATATTGCCTCTCCAGGGCATTTTCTAAATGCAATACCATATTTTCATATCTATTGCTCACATTCTCTGTAATACTTTCAGCACTAACACTGTTGAAATTACTTGTGCAGGCTTTAAATAGGCGGTTTTTACTACACTAAGCAGGTGTTACCCCAGAGTTTTCCATAGCTAGATGCTTTCTGAAATATAGCGCAATAGAATTCGTTTATCACAAGTTAAGCCTGTTAATGCTTACCTTTTCTTTAGGAAAACAAATGAGATTAGAACTGATAAACTTAGTACTATTTATAATAGACTCACTAGCTCTGTGCATTCTCTGTGTGTGCAGAATTACTAACTCTACAGTGTAGAAAAGCTTTTTCTATTACAGTCTGGGAAAAAGAGAGCAGGGATTTTTTTTACATGACATCTTTGCACATTAACCTCTTTAATATTGTAGCCTCTCTCTTTCATGTCTGAGTGCTTCACCAAGGCAAGCTGCAGCAGGGGCCAATGCAGTCCCCACATGACTGGGAGAAGTGAGGGACAGAAGAGGAGCTTTACCCCTTGCACAATTGATCACATGCCGAGGCATGATCCTTCTTGTCCCATCATACAGTACCCAGGACAAGGCTTCCAGTCGCCAGCTGCTGCACGGAGTCACAGATCCCCTTCAGTGATCTACACCTGCCTCCTGTGACCAAGATGCCAAGGAGAAAGATCAATGCAGTGCTGTTGGATACTCAGTCTCCCAGTGCTGCAAGGAGACGGAGATGGGCACTCCTGTGCCCTTATCCCTTTCTGTAAGTCTGCACCTGCAAATACTGACTGAATTCTATTACAGGTAACTTGCTCATAGCTAATCCATGCTCATACCATTTGCCTTGGGTTCTTCCCTGTTGCATCTGTTGTTTGTTTTAAAAGCAATTACTATGTAGGGCAGTAGTAATTAAAACATTGCTTTCTGAAATCCATTCAGAAGTGTAATTTTGAAAATGTTTCCATGTAAATCTTTTGCACTCCAATTGTGCTTTTGCTAACAGCAGTTACCACAGTGTCACCTCAGTGAGTTATTTAGAATTACTCTCAGTTTCACCTTCACAGAGTAAAAAGCAGAATCAGGCTTTCAGAATGAGGCTTTAATACACTCAGAGGGAGAAAAACACTGAAGTCAAACCTGAATTTTTGCTTTGTTAGTGGCAGCATTTAAACATGCCCTCATCTCAGCACAGTCTTTGTGAAGCCAAAGTAAGATGAGCAGCAGGACAATGTCCCTACAGTGTGCACTGATTCTCAAGATCTTATTAGACCAAGGAGAAAGTTTCACCTGCAGTTGGCTGTGAGGGAAGGAATGGCATATTTACAGAACTTGGATCACAGCCTTTCTACAGCAGGGAACATGGGAAAAGCAGAGAGAATGTCTATTAGGACTCAAGTGTGCTTTATGAAATACAGCTACAAGCAATATTGATTTTATCTCTTTGCATCTGTATAGGAGAAAGAGGAACTTTACCTCTGCTTATAATTTCTTTAATAATTAAGAAACTAAAAGCCTAGCTGTGATCTCCCATATATAAATAAGAAAACATGATGAAAATATAAGAAGAAAAAGGGAAGGAAATAATGTTGGCTAAACAGTTGACTTGGCTACTGCACAGAACATACTAGTACCTCTGCCTTAGCACATTATTATTATTGTGGTGGCTTGCCACGCCATCTAGCAGGGACTCAGGGAACTACCAGTTCTGAGGAAGAGCTGAAAAGGCAACCAAAAAGCAAGACAAGGAAAAATGTGCTGGGATATATATTTAAGACTAGTAAATATAAGCATTTGCATTTTTCAGATAAAACAATTTCTTAATGAAGAGTAGTTTCTACAAAAAAAGACCTGCCTTTAATTCTGCAATATATACTGAGCACTTCCACAAGTTCATTATACACTGTGTATGAAAATACTTTGCCTCTATCTTTAAATGTCTCATGTTTGCTCATTTTTTCTAATATTAACAAAGAAAATTTGCAGCTGGCTTTCCATACATCAATTGTCTTCTTCTGTAGCCCTGTATCATGTTCTTCCTCAGTCATCTTTCATCCAAGTCAAAGAGTCACAGTTTGTTTAGCTTTGCTTCATGGTGAACTTCTGTACCTCTGACCAGTGCTGCCATCAGGTGCCTTGACACAGGGTTCTGCAGATGCTCTAAGTTTATACTGGTTCAAAGATGGATTAAACAAAGTAAGGGGGAAAAAATCTGTTCAGTGCAACTAATTACAAAGATATGATCCCAGGAATTTCCTGAGCTTTGTGAGTGAAGCATCACTACATATAGCTTAGCATCTCTCTTGGGCACCCACCATTCCCAGCTCTTAGCAACAGCTTACTAGGTCTTTGGTATGTCCCATCTAAGCGGTTCCCACATTTTTATGTCTTACACTTTATTTTCACTAGTTTTATCACATCTTTTTCAAAGAGGAATGGGGAGTAACAATAATTATTGTCAGTATTCCAGATACAAGTGCATATATTGTATATGGGTTCATAACGATCTTTCAGTTTTCCTTCCAATTCCTTCATTAATCATTTTTAGATTTACCTGCTCCAGCATCACTAAGCACATTATCAAACAGAATTATCTACAACTTCAATGTTCTTCCTTGCATAGATTCTTCCCTAGTTTGCATTATTTTACATTTACTGAATTTCTAAACCATTTTACAATTCACTGTCTGTGTCTTGAAATTCTTCTGTGACTGTTAATTGTTACTGCCCTCAATAATTCTGTATAACAATTTTTTTTACAATCATTTTTATCTTTTCCAGACAATGTATGCATACACTGAGTAGCTACTGCAGATTCCCGATGTATCCTGTCACAAAAACTGATCTCTTATAAACATAATTTTTCCCTCATTCCCTGAAGAGTTATTAGCATACAGAAAGACCACACAGCAAATTCATTAATCCAGATACAACTAGTGATGGAACCACTTGAATGTGCCTGGAGTTCCTTTAAAAGGTGCTGTGTTTGGATTTTGCTGGGATAGTGTCCATTTCCTTCACAGTAGCTAGTATGTGTGTCTGTTCTGGATATCTGCTGAAAGCAGTGTTGATAACAGAGATGGTTTCATTATTTCTGAGCAGTGCTTGCACAGGGCCAAGGGCTTTTCTGTTTCTCACACTGCCCCACCAGTGAGGAGGCTGGGGGTATACAGGAAGGTAGGAGGGGACACAGCCTGGACAGCTGACCCCAACTGAACGAAGGGATATCCCGTACCATATGGCACCATGCTCTGTATATAAAGTGGGGGGAAGAAGGAGTTATGGGAGAGATCTAGAGTGATGATTTTTTGCCTTTCCAAGTCACCATGACACATGATGGGGCTCTGCTCTCCTGGAGATGGATGAATACCTGCCTGCCCATGGGAAGCGGTGAATGAATTACATGTTTAGTTTTTGGTGCGCGTGACTTTTGGTTACACTATTCAAGTGTCTTTATCTCAACCCATGAGTTCTCTCACTTTTACTCTTCTGATTCTCTTCCCCATCCCACTGGTAGGGGAGCAAGTGAGCAGCTGCACAGGGCTTTAGTTGAAGGCTAGGCTTCAGCCATGACAGATGCATACTGCGTAACCTATCTTCCACGTCTCTGCCAACAAGGCTAGCTTAGACGATACAGTAACTACTGGAATTATTAGTTCAGCAATGTTTTATTTCAGTTCTTTTGAAACCTTTGGATGAATCCTTCTTGAAGTAGGCTGTTACATCTAATATAACAATATGCTCTATAGTCTCTGAAACTTCTGTTCGAAATTCAGTTCGTCAAACTCATCTTTAAAAAATCCCACAACCAAACAAAAGCAAGAATACAAACCCAAGCCCAGAAAAAGAGGGTGTGGCATGGAAATCATAGCAGGCAGTAGCAAACCCCAGGAAAGGGGCTCTCAGCCCCCAAGACCCTCCTCCTTCTTGAACGATACCCATATTTGGGTATCTTTCAAGCCACAGGCCCCCCCATGCCTAAACTCACCATATTTAGACACACATATTCTTGCTTCCAAAGATATTCATACGTTAAGAGATCCGAGTAGTAGTTTTTAAAAATAAACTTGATTGCATAGGAAACGTCATGAGGGGAAGGATGCAACCCAGAGAGATTTTAACAGTCTTGAGAAGTAGGTCACTGTGAACCTCATGAGGTTCAACGAGGCCATACGCAAAGCCCTGCACCTGTGTTGGGGCAATCACCACTATCAGTACAGGCTGAGTGATGAATGGACTGAAAGCAGCGCTGAAGAGGACTTAGGGATACTGGTGGAAGAAAAATTTTTTGTAAGCCAGTGTAAAGCTCTGTGTATGCTTGCAGCCCAGAAGGTAACCATGTCCTGAGCTGCATAAAAAGAAGCAGGGCTAGCAGGTTAAGGGAGGTGATTCTTCCTTTCTACTCCACTCTTGCGAAAGCCCATCCAGAGTATTGCAATCCAGTTTGGGGGTCCGCAGCACAAGGAGCCTGTTAGAGCAGGTCCAGCCAGAGAAGGAGAATGAAAATGACTAATGGGCTGTAACACCTTCCCTGTGAAGACAGATGGACAGTGGTGGGTTGTTCAGCATGAAGAAGGGAAGGAGCTGGGAAGACCTTATAGTGGCCTTACAATACTGTAAGGGGGCTTTCAAGAAAGACAGATGGAGACTTTTTACCAGGGCCTGTACTGAAAGACAAGGACTAACGGTTTCAAATTTAAAGAGGGTAGGTTTAGATTATATATAAGTAAGAAATTTTTTATGATTATATTAGTTCAACACTGCAACAGGTTGCACAGAGAAGCTGTGAATTCCCCACACCTAGAAGTGTTCAAGGTCAGGTTGGATGGGGCTGGTCTACTGGAAGATCTCTCTGACCTGTGCTGGAGGCTATGAACCAGATAATCTTTAAAGGTCCATTTCAATCCAAGCCATTTGATGATTCCATGACTAGAATCATAAACTTAGCAAACAAATAAATAAGAAGGGACACATAATAAAGCACATCAAGTTAAATGCAAGTGACTATATCAGGAGGTTGTTACTGAAAAGCGATACTTAATAGGACAATTCCATTGCAACTCACACAACCAGCTTTCCACTCCTTGACGTTTCTATTCTGGAGTGTAAATGAGGGAAAAATTGCATTTGACAATGCAATTCAGAATCAGAATGCAGATACAGAAAAGAGACTCAGGAAGCACATGCAGACAATTGTAGGCTCAGTTCTGGATTTTGAATGCTGAAAATTACAACAGAAATATTCTCCTAATGCAATTCTTTGTCTGTTTGAATCTTAAAAACAACCACCAAAATTTGACAGTACTTTGTAGAACTGTAGCAGCAGAAGTCACGACCTCCAAGCTCTGCTAAAGTGACATGTCAGCATTTTCAGCACAGAAGTAGTCACCACAGCTACAGTTTTGGCTGCTGCAGCAGCAGCTGTTACTGCCTTGGCAGTAGCACAACCTGGGTTCTTCAGATGTTCATCAGCCTTTGACAGTGGATATTCCTAAGAAGGGCAAATAAAAGGGTAATCTTACCACTACATGGGGATGAAAATTTCCAGAACAATTAAAAAGGCACTTCTACAACCCAAGGGCTTTTCACTTGAAAAATATCCAAATCTGTATTTCACATACACAATGGCAGCATGTAATTTTCAGATAAATACTTAAAATCCTCCTTTAAAATGTCAAGAAATAGATATCCTTAAATATAACACATTTACCAATTCTCTTTTACATTGTAAGGCATACGCAGAAGATCTATCAAGATCTATCCCAACAAGGAAGTCAAGAAATATAAAAATGGAAAGCACAATCCCTCCCAAAATACATTTTTCCCCATTACATGTGTGTTGATTGGGGAAATAACCACTGCATTCAATTTTTTGAAGACTCTTAAGGCCTTAGCGAGTTTCCAAGAAGACTACAGAGACAACAAGAGGACCGAGAACTTTAAATGCTAGTTAAAAAAATATATTACGTATAAGATAACAAATTTATCTTTGTTTTTTTAACATGGATGTAAGTCACGATTAAGAAAATCTTGTGGGGTGAGGGGCATTGATTATCCCTACACAGCATTTAAATAGTTTCACAGCTTCAATCTCAACTACTCACTGGGATTATTTCTACGAAAAGGTCACAAGAAGGGAAATGACTGTGGGTTTTGTGCTTTGGGTTTGGGGTTTTTTTTTGTTTTTTTGGCTGTGCAAAATGTTCAGGAAGATCAGGCTCCAGGCAACCTGCCCATTTCAGTAGTTTTAGTAGGTATTGCAAAAGTAGCTGAGTTGACATCCACAAGTGACCACAGTGCTGGAGAGGAATTAAGAATCTTTGAACAGCTATGAATTTTCACTCCATCCATCCAGGTAGTTGTTTCATTGCAGAAGGCAATCAGATTGGTCAAGCATGATTTACTTTTAGTGAATCAATGCTGACTACTCCTGACCACTTTCTTGTCCACCATGTGGGTAAAGATTGCCTCCAGCTTTTCACAAAAGTCACACCTGTTGCCCCTCCCCAACCAAAACCTTGCCATACAAACCTAATACACCCTAACAGAAGCTCCAGAGACTCTTCAAACACGTTTTTTCACTCAAACTCTATTATATTTTATGATTTGTTACCCTAAGGACTATACTAACACAACAACATTATAAATTAACTAAGAGAGCTTTGTAGGCAGATGACAAAACTAAACTGGAAGTTGCTATGACATTAATGGAAAAAGTGGTTAATGGCATAAAAAATAAGGATATAGTGCGAAAAATAATTGTAATAATAATTTTAATGTCATTTCTTCTCCTTGATCACGTAAGACTCCTTTGTGGGTAGTTGCATATGGTACAAAGAATTGAAGCACACAAGATGCATCTGCAGTGTGAAACTCCTTGAGTTTCCCATGGATTACCCAAAGCCTGAGTTTAAGCAGCCAGATTGGCTGCAAAGAGCACTGGCAAGGAGGAGATTTAAAGCTAAGAGGTACAGAACTTTCCTGTGGCCTGAAATGGATCTCCACTTTGAAACATCTAACTGTGAACCTTACCTCTCTGCATTTTTAAAGGGACAACCTCCTCTTACTCTCACCCTCTGCCCTAACTTTATGTACATTACCATTTTCTTGGCATTTATCTATCGTGCCTTAAGTGTATGAGAATGTGACTGCTCTGCCCAACTTCCTTTTTTATTTCCCTGGCTGAAGAGCAGATATTCAAAATTATTCTGCAACTGCCTCAACAATAACTAAGGAACTGCCTGCCAAGAAACTGAAAGCACCTGTCACATCAATTTTCCTAGAAATAAGAAAATAATCCTCCCCCATTTTAACATTCTACATCACTACAGTGCCACAAACCTGTTCCCACAGTCTGTTCAGAGGATAAATCTTTGGATGCGCATGTGTGTAAGAGGCCATGACAATACATTTCGTTTTATTTCACTTAAACCAAGTAAACTTACATGGGAGCAGTTATAAGGCAAGGTTAGAACAAACACTGGTTTAAAGATGCTTTAAGGATAAGAAAACATTGGAAAAAGTTTTCAAGAAATATTTTACACCTGAGCAGACATGGCTACATTACATGAAGCTCTCAGTAAGAGATTTTGGTACCAGTACACCAGCTTCTGAAATCTTCCATGAACAATCTGTCCCATCAAAGGATTTACACAGGAAGTAATATTAGGGGTACATAATGAAAAATAAAAATAAAGCAAACATCATAAACATGTGAGGACAGTATCAGAAAGCCAGAAAGATAAGACACAAAACGAGATTTGGTTAACAATGACCATTAAAGGTAAAAAGAAGCATTCTATAGCTATACTGAAAAAAATTAGAAAGTAAAAGGGTGCTTTGATTCATTTTTAGAGTCACTGTTAGACTTCTGTTCAAGCTTTTAATATCAAAATTACTTAATCTCGTTTAAATAGGTTAGAAATGTAAAGGCTCCAAGAGGATCCACTTCAAACCAAAACGGACTGTGTTTTTATTTTGATCAGGTTTTTTAAATGTAAATAGGAGGCTTCCTTTAGTACTTGTGAGGCTGTTTTATGTCTTCAGGGAGAGGAGTACAAGAAGAGAACAGCAGTCTTACAGCCAGGCTCTGGGTGAGGTCTGAAAAGTGTCGCAGTACCTCCTGCTCTGCCTCTAACAGCTGCCAGGTACCACTCCCATTCACTGCTTAATAGGTAGATCACAAAATGCTAATAAATAGGTTCCATTTTGCTTAGCTAAATATAAAACATAAGCTAGAAAAGAGTTACCTAGCAGATATTTGCTTTTTGTCACCTTATGTATGTTTTGCTTGGATTCACTTTCATTTGTCAGATTTTCATTTAATCTGTTTTCCTCTAGTTACAATTAAATCAGAGTCTTACAGAGAGGGACTATTAATTCTGACTTCCTTGATCACGGCCCAGGACACCACTACCCTTGAACTTGCCACTTTTTCTATATCTGTTCAAAACAGCAGTACATCCAAGAAAGGATTTTTTTCCTGGAAAATTCTATTTACATAAAATATTCATTTTGACTATTCATTCATTTCTTCTGATAATTTAATTTAAAAGATGTATGGAGAATTAATACAATTATCCTTCTAGGAAGTTCTGAAGGCATTTTATTTTTAAATAGTGTTTCTAAGTTCTTCTATTTGTACCTGGAATTGAATGATTTCTAGAAATTCTTCTGTGTAACAGAGGAATATTTTCTGTATTACAAAAAAAAAAAAAAAGACGAAAGTTTAGACCAAAGTTTTCTGCCTTTGAATACCCCTCTTTTCCCCAAATACTCACTAGCTCTCATCTTTTCTTCACTACATCTTTCGCTATCCCATTAAGTCTCACTGCTTCCAATTCCCCTTTGTTTCTGCTTTTATGTCACTTATCAGTGGCTTACATCAAGACTTAAGTGCTTTTAAAATGGAGCAGGTTATAATGAGGTACAGATTATCTGATTTAAAATACTTTTTCTTCGTTGCCATTGTAAATGTCCACAGAAGTATACAGAAGATAAAAAGGAGCCATAGATGTACATAGAAGATGTATATATCTGTAAGTTTTTCATATACCCAGACATGCACACATGTTTTTCTTGGCATTTTGTATTCAAAAGTAATAAAGTTGGACAGAAAATATTTCACAGGTGACCTGCTGCCAAGAAGAATTTGAATTATTTTCGGTCATTTTGAGTTATAAGGTCTCAAGATAAAAGAAAAGAACATTAAGAATAAGCCATTAAGTCACTTAACCAAACAGTCCTAAAGGACTTTACTGCTAAAGTGAACCACATTTCACTGTCCCTCTACCTGCTGTAATGAATGATACATGAAGCACTTCAGATAGTACCATGGGGTTCAGAGTGATGAGCTGACAATGTGACTTTCCTTGGCTTCACTGGCAAGCCATCAAAAAGAAGTATTAAATCATTATGGGTTTCTTTTCCACCCCCCCAACATTTTCCAACTGCCAAGTACACACGCACACATGTATTTTTGTTCAAATTACGTAAGGCTCTGTTCGCTCACTTTTCATAATAAAGTACTGCATCATGTTTGCTTTGTAACTGAGTTAAGATTTACCAACATGGAAGGCTATCCATTTATTTGCAAAAATATTTTAAAGATCCATATAGTGAAATCTTTATGCAATGATTAGGACTCAGTGAAGACTCTATGGAAAGTAAAAAGTAGGGATAAATAGGAAATAATCCAAGCTTATAGTCCCATACTGACCGATTTGGTTTTGTTGCATACACTCCAGCTCTACCTTTTAGATGATATCATGTAGTCATAAAGGAAAGGAAGAAAGGAATTTTATTCTTTACTTTTTTTTAACCAAAGCTCTGATGCCTGTACTCATTATTAGAAAGTTTGCACCGTCAGCCGTTGCGTTACTATGCACACCCTATACAACAGAAAACTCTTACTGTAAGAAAGCAGCCATGTCCATCCTTCTGCTAACATTTTGCCATCATCCAAACAACTCAGCAGAATTTCATGCCCTCAGGAAAAAAACATGCAAGAAGAAAGCAGACACTAGCTTTGGGGCTATGACACACAGCTAGATGCCAAATGGATTAGGATCCTAGTTAATGCTTCCTTACATTATTTTAGATGATTCATGGATCACAAAAATCCCCTCCACCTCTCCAGACAGTCTGGAGAGCAGAATAACCTATGGATGATAAACGGTAAAATGAAATAAAATGGGCATTTCCTACAAATTATGGGGTTTTTTCCTATCTCCACAACTGTGATTCTTAGAAAAGATTACTTCTTCAGAGGTTCAGATATACAGAACCTTAACTAGTCTATCAACACCAAAACGCATGAAAGCTTTAGATTAAAATATTTCTACACAGCATGTGTTCCCACACCTTTTTCCCTTGACTGTGGGCAGAGGTTCCAAATTTAGCAGCAATTTGCTTAAGGAGCTCTGTGAATTTCTAAGAGAAGTCATCATTATGGGGTTAATTCAAAGAAGAGCTCAGTGAGCCCAGGGGGATGATGGATTTTTACAGCCTAAAGTGATTGACTTGTAGTCCAGGTCCTCCTTGGGCATATGTGCAGGTGTAACAGCTTTAGTTTTGTCTAGTCCCAGCTTAGGCTGCCACTGTGAGGTGCCAATAGGGGGTGGCCTGGACTCCCTGGGACTAGGAGGCAGGTGGCACAGCAGAGCTGGTTTCACACAGGCTGCTTCATCGGTGATGCCTGAACCAACGTGCCTCTCACTCACCCAGAGCGAGGACACGAACCCCAGGCAAAGCCCTGGGTTATTACAAATAAATTTGAGAGGTGAAAGGCAAACCACAACATACTACCCGCATACATGTAATTGTATGGAACAGCCCAAGCGGAGGTGAGTAAGCAGATGTACTCAGTGAAAGATAGGAATGCAGAAAAGAACAGTATTCAGATCATAACAATTTAATAACATCAGCTTCTTTTCAGCTTCCAACTACACTTCTATCAGGTTATGTGAAAATTAAAAAAGGGGACGTATATGAAATTAATAATTAGGAGGACAAAATGGAAATTCCCTAAAACACTGATAAGCTACCTGCCAAGGAACTGTCATTGGCTAGTAAGATGATCTGTTTGAGCAACAGAAGAATTTGAGCATGGAGTATGAAGGTTTGTAGCCTTTTTGAAAGGAGAAGAAAACAGTTCATAGATTATGACCACACAGGTCATCAGAAGTCAGGTTATTCATAATTCTGACCTTAGATGAAGCAGAAGCAATCTCAAGACAGAAAGTTTGACATGCTTATTCCTCTCTGACTTGAATGGATACAGCACAGCAGACCAGACTTCTTGATTCACACATTTTACTTTCAAGTATTTTTTTTCTGTTCCAACAGCAACACAGTAAGCTGCAGAGTTCATAACAGCAACTTCAAATGTGGAAGTGAACAACTTCACCAAATAAAGTGAATAACAGTAGTAACCTCAAGAAACCCCTTTTTTAAAATTATTAAATAATAAACAGAAATGTTACTAGAACTGTTGATAAAACCCTCTTAAAATATGCATGAAAGGTTGAAAAAAGTTCCTAATGGAATGGGGCTAATTTTTCCCCAAATGCTCCTGCTTTCCAACATATTTTTCAAGTATTCAGATAGAACTTGAGAACTGAAAAACTAAATCACAAGCTGGAAAATGACAGAGTTTACTTTTCATGAATTGAATAAATAAATAATTCCTGGTTTGGGTATTCCTCCCTCCACCACAAACAACACACTTATCCCAATTTTTGCAAAGAAGAAAAGAATATCAGAAAAAAAATTACTAGTATTCTGAAGTTTTCAGCACTTTTCAGTCAATTAACAACTTTAGATAAGAGCCTGCTTTAAGAGGGAATAGCAGATCATAGTCACAAATAACTAAATAAACTATTGATGCATACAATCACACCAAAACAACTGAAATAAAAGATTAAAACCAGTAAAAAATAGGGAATACAGAAAATGTTCTACATAAATTAATCAAAACTTATAGAGCAGAGGATACTAGGAAAAATCCATATTGTAAATGATGTAAGGCCAGTAGAGAATCCAGAATTAGAAAGAAATACAAGACCATGCCTGGTTATGCAAATATTTGCAGAGGAGTACAAAAAACCAGAGAGAACTTCTTACAGAGTGATTTGAACCACTCAGCTGAGCGCATCTAAGCTTAATGATATTTCATACAATCAGGTGCAAGGTCGCACGGTCAGGAACAGAACTAGCATACAGAACAAATTTGTAGCATAGGAACTGCAATGAGTAAGGATCTAGAGGGCACAGCGGACAAACAAGTCTGCATAAGCTTCCAGCACTATGCTATCCAAGCAGGTGAATGTGTTCCCTTGCATAAAAAGGGGATTCCCTTCCCACTATTTTATTTCTGCATGCAGCATGACTGTGCTCAATGCTAAGTTATTATATTCACTGTAGCTAATAATATTTTAATGTGTTGAAAAATTGCTGAGTGTTGAATCACGAATAGTAAAACCTTGTTCTGTGCATCTTTGCAAAAGAAAAAAGGTTATAGGGTACAGTATATAAAATCCTTGATGGGGGTAAAATAACGGACACTAATTACTATTTTAATGGAGCAGGAAACAGCCAGAATGAGCAGCAAGATGTTGTCATCAACAGCATCTTTAAATATTGCCATATTAACTTACTTGCAGTTTTGTGGAGGCTTATCTGTGTTTCAGGTTTGATCTGTCAGTATAGGGGACAGTGAAAGCTCTTTAGCCCATTGTTTTCAATGTTATCCAGTCCCGCAGGTCTAAAGTCTTTACTGGGAGTATATGCCTGTCTTTACTGGGAGTATAGGCCCAACACCCTTTCCATTTACTGTTGGAATAGAACATATTTCACCACTGTTTAATATAAGTATCAGCTGTTTTCCAATTACACTGGACATCATTTATTAAATATTTTATCTCTTTTGAATATTCCTGGGGTTTGTATCTCTTTAATGTAACTACCATCAAAGATTATTGTTAGGGATGGGTTTTTTTGTTTATTTGGACTTTTGCTGGGTTTTTTTAAGACTTTAAGAATCCTTGCAATTGCCCTTAGCATTAATAAAGACAGATGTTTTACTGATATGTACAAGTTCCCCTAATATTGCCTTAGTCTCCCCAAAAATGTCTGAATCTGATTTCTAATTTATGCTAATTGGCGTAAACATCAGACATTTAATGATTAAACAATAAACACTTTATTCCATGGCTGTTCTTAAGGAAGATGCTATTACCCAACACAGGAGATGCCAAATGCTAGCTACTTCATCAAAGCAGTGGAAAATGTGAGAAGCCACTGGAATACGGAGTGGCATTTAAGAGGGTAAGCAAAGCTTAGAAAGGCACAAGCCTCTTCATTCCAGAATCTGGTACAGCATCAAGAGCACCACAAAAGCAATACTGACAAAAATAAAATTAGAGCAACCTTTGGAAGCTGGGACTTCATCTTGTATGGAAACAATCCTTTTACGTTTCATCCCAAAAGGTAGTGTAGATTTGAAATATGTTCTCTTAAATGAGAAAGTGAGAACAAATCTGAAGTCCTCTAATTGTCCATGTCCCGAAGCACTGATTTTTTTTTAAATTTTAGTTTCTCTGGCTTTGTTAGACACTTTGTTAGAGCAGATGATGGCAATTCCTCATCATGATTAGTATCAGGATTTGAGGTTCGGTCTTTTTTCACACTGCTACAAAGCCAAATATTCTTTTGCAACAGCAGAGTTCAAGTTCTCATCACTCAGACTACTAGAGGATTTGTTTGTGGGAAAACAAAGTTCAAGTCCTTTCTGAGCCTTATTCAGAAAAAGGTCTGGAAGGCATTTTTAACAGCAGTACTGTTCAATGGAACACTGTCTCTGGCCATTTCACACACTGAGAATGGACCACTGCAATGATATAATTACCTTTGTAACACAGTCCATAATGGTTTTCAGATTTCAGTCTTGTTTCAATTAATACACATTTTTGAAAGTATCAACCTTAAAAATAGAGTCAGGAATGCTGCAGAATTTACTTCAATGCTTGGTAGATCCCTCACACTCTGAAGCCTCCTTTCCCCTGCTCTGAATCTGCTTGTCTATAGCTTCCAGCCCCTACAGCTCATGATTTTTAGCCAGACTAAAGATCCCATTATCCAGGTTTTGCTCCCTGCATTTGTACTGGTAGACCCTGATCAAGTCATCCCTTAACCTCATTTATGAGGAAGTGCAAAGATGAAGCTTGTTAGATCTTTCACTACACAATACATTTTCTACTCTTGTAATTAGTGCCATGGCTTTCTCTGAACTTTCTCTCATTTAGCCATATTAATTAAAGAACCACAGACCTCAGACTGGACACAGTATTCAAGTAACAAATGCACTCACATCCAATGCAGAAAGATATGCCTCTGGAATACATCTCTACTTGTTTCTCCAAAGTTCATAAAAGTTATTTGAGACATGGAATTGAATTGGAAACTCATACCGATCTGATGATCAGTAAGCTCCCCCAGTCAAAGGTAGGAGTCAGTATTTCCTGTTACCTGAAGCTATTAAAGCTGCTACTCACACAGAGTAAATTGCAACTCAAGCCGTTATAGTTATCATTTCACAGAAATACTTTTTTTTTTTACAATAAATATGGAGAGCATTTTATTTTTCCTGTACAGTTCATTGCATTGAAACACATTTAGCTTTGTGCCAACCTTGACTAGGTGACAGCGAACAGAATCACTGCTGAATCCTCTACCTTACTTAACAATGCTTCAACCTTTCAGTCCTCAGCAAACCATCAGTAGCTATTACATTGGTTTTTAGGACACTGATAAGAAGCTAAGTGCCACAGGACTGAGAAAGGACGCCATGAAGAGTCCAAGAAGAATGCATCTTTTCAGCAGTGAGTCTCATTTTACACTAGCATTTTCACACCTAAGAATTAGCTACCCTTTAATACATGTAAAATATGTGAAGTGTTGCTGGTTGATTATGCAAGACTTTCATTTATGAATCAGAATCTGGACTAGTAACTCTAATCTTCACAGAAATCACAGGATATTACATTAATACTTTTAGATTTATCAAAATACATCATGCTGGCTTGACATGGTCTGGCTTTCCTATAACTCATGTTGATTGGCACTAATTATACAACACTTCTTTAATTCATTATTAATTAGGTCCCTTATTATTTTGCCCAGAAGTGATGTCAAGCTGACAGACATGTAATTATCCAGGTCATGCCTTTTACCCTCTTTGAATGTTGGCACGTTAGCCATTTTTGTGCTCTTTTTCCAATATTTCAAAGCTTACAAGAAAAATCAACATTAATGATCCAGGAAGCTCATTGGACAGCCCTGTTGAAATTCATTATCTGGGCATGCTAATTTAAAATTGTTTAAATTTAGCCACTATTAAAGAGCAACCCCTTGAGTGCCTATTACTGGAAATTATTTCATTGACTTCCTATTACACAATTACATAATATAACACATACATCTTTTAATTTTCCTATCTTTTTACATCACTTAACAATTTCACCACATCTCTCTCACATTAGACCAATACATCTGTTTGACTCTAAAGTAATTCAGTTCTTCATATTGGCCTTAGTTATGCTTACTATTGGTCTTATTTCCCTTCTGTTTTCATTTTCCTTCATTTGCTTACAATGTACATATTACTTAATTTTATAGCTCTACTAGTTGACCACTGAACATGGGGATAAGTTTTTAATCCATGTGACCTCTTTTAGTCCTAGCTGTAAACCAACAAGTAAAATTTCCATAAAGCACACACACTTTTTTAAACAAACAAACAAACAAAACAAAGAAAAAAACCCTTTTCTTTTTTAACCTGAACAAATACTCCCAAAAGTATCAGCTCATCGTTAATTTCTAGCTTTTACAAATATCAGTGATTTGGCCTTTCAAACAGTCAATCCACATTTTCCTTAACATTCAGGACTTTTTAAACCACTATCATAACCCTAAACAGACTAAGAGAGTCCAAGACTACTCAACCTGTCCTTCATTCTATAGAAACCTTTGTCTTGCTTGCTGTTTTCTAACATTTTTCCCATTCTAATATAACATTTTTTTTAATAGGAGAATCAGAACTGTATGGAAAATACAAGGTGTGGGTAAAAAATTAGTTTAGTCAGCAGCATAGCTGTTTTCTGTCTCACACTATTCCTTTCACAAAAATTCCTAATATAGACTTGCTTTTTGTGACTGCTACTGAGATTTAAGATGATTTTTTTAAAAATGGAAATACGATAATCCTAGAATCTCACTCCTGTCTGATCCAGCTGAGATAATAGTTGATAATGGCTCAGATTCATAACTTTATAAGTGAAACTAAGCTCACATGCAACACTACATTTACCTACACCCACATTTCAGTTGCTTGTGGGAGTGGAGATGTTGCCCAGTCAGTCTAAGGGGCTCCTTTGGTAATTCTTCAGAATAACTTTCTCCCAAATGAACTGATGCGGAAGATTAGCCATTTCACTTTCCAGACCCTTTTTTCAGGTCTTCTACGAGTAAGTTGAACAGTGTTATACTGGCACAGCTTTATTATACACAAACAAATCACCATTATTTTTGGCTATGCTACCAGTAGGTGATGCTGTGATTCAGGAACCAGGCCTGCAGGGCTGCTTCTCAGCCATAGGACTTGGCTTTCCAAACTCCAAAGCCCTAGCCACAAATCATTGCAAACGTTAGTGCCATTCTTTCTCCCTGCGCTATACTTCTTTGATTTGGTTATAGGAAGGTAACTGAGGAGCATAAGCCAAAAAAAATAAACCCAAGCATGCGTTCTGGCTCGACATCCAGTGTTCATCACTGGAGACAAGAACTGTGGATTACATTGCAACATGCATGTGTACAGATAATGTCAGCAATCTTTCTGCCAAGGGCTGCTAGCGATAAAAAAAGCCAGCTCAAATACTTCACTGTTCCTTCCTAAAAACCATGCAACACATCCCCCTCAAGTATAAACACAGGGAACTTGAACTCCGATCCAGAAATCTAGGAAACTCAGTTGCCGAATTTGAAAATCTTAGGTTTTACCACATCCACTTCATAGGCACTGAGTCCAAGTACTTTAAACATCCAGAAACATACCTGGGCAAAAGGAACAGGAATCAAAATAAACTCAAGAAAGCTTATAAATAAAATAATAATTTAACAATATTAGGTGAGAATCCTCTCCCACATGTAGCCAGGCAATAGCCTCATTCCTGATCCTCATGGTTATGAATCACTGGTACATTCAAACATAGTCCCTGCACTCCCCTCCGCATGTCACTCAGCTTGTTTTTCAGTGTTGAAACAAACTGAACAGGGAGCAGATCCAGTTCCACCTCTACCCTCAGAAAGGGACCTGGTCTGTTGGGAGTAAAATCCTTGTCACGTGAAATATAGAATATGTTTATGGAAGAAAACCTTTTTCCCTCTGACAATCTTTTATTTCTATATCCAACTTCCCTTATATCCAGGCACCCAGGTAACAATTAGGTCAGGCAGATCCCATTCTTCAAATAACACTGCTGTGCTTCCAGTATGCCTTCATTGCACAAAAGGGATAATGGCATTCTGTTATCTTAAAATTTAAAGTTGAAAGCAACTTTCTATTAAGCAAGTTGCCTATCCTTAGCACCTACCTGATATGCTTTCCCTATTTACTCATATGCTGACCAAGAAGTTACTTTTTGTACAGTCTCACTACCCATGCAAAGCACTCAAAAAACCCCAACCCAACTTAACATCTCACAGTCGTTTACCAAAAGGCACTGAAAAGTAAGTCCCCATCTCTACTATTTCAACTCAGAGTTCAGGACATAAATTAATAGATTAGGTTAAGATTTTGGACTGTTAACACTGAATCTGCAGTACACATCAGAATTCTCCAATACAACATTGCCTTTTTCACTACAGATAATGAACAGATCCTTAGGTCTAATAATAGTTTCATAACACCATTTGAGTACTTTTGTTACAGTTGCTGTTACTGCAATTTGTTCATAAATCCATTTATAGTATCTAAAACACATTTGAGAATTCCTTTCAGCAGCTGATGCCCAAGGACCATGTTTTACGTTTTGTAAAAGGGAAAGCTTCCATAGAGCACAACACCCTCCAAAAGATGTAATCTTCTAATGTAATCTCCTTAATCTTAAGGTTAAGGTACTTCCCTAAGTCTAATTAGGTACTAAATCATAGCTCTGCTACCAACTGCAGACTATTTAGAGAGGAGGCTGAAGATGCATCTTTTCTCCTTCCCTTAATCAACGATTGCTTCCTAGAAACAAAGATCCAATTTACTCTAAATTTTCTTGAAACTGACTCTTTCCTTCCACAAATCAGTTTATTAAAAGAATGTATATGGCCAGAAAAATCTTTAATTCATGTGTGTGTTCCTAATTACATCTTTTGGGAGAAGAAAAAAAACAACAAGCAAACAGAACCAACAACAACAAACCCCTAAAACCAACCAAACACCAAACTCAAACCATTCTGTCCCAAGAAAACACACTACACCAGGCTTCTATGCTAATTTTCCCCTCTTCTTTATATCCCTAATAGAGAAAACAAATTCCAGTCTTAGAAAGTTATTCTTACAAATAAATCAATTACTTCAATATTCATCCACAGTTAACACAAATGGAAATAACCTGCCACTAAAACAAATAAGTGACTAGTAGAGTTTCTGCACTATTTTACCATATAGTATAGCAACTCTAAAGTCTCAGACTTCCTCCTAGATCTTTCTCCTGTTTTTAATTAGTACAAACCAAAGGGATTCCATTTTAATAATTAATGACTAGTAAAAGCAGTCTAGATTTCTCAATCCATGCAACATTAAGAGAAAATCTAGCCAAATGCCTGCCTAGGTAGATGACTTTAATTTATGCTTTAGACCAAGTAAGAGTTTCAGGAAGAAACAGGCTTTTGAGTTAGGCACTCTTTTACTGAAGCTGGAGATAAGCATTACACACTGTTCCATAAAGACAACTTTATTATAAGATAGCCATTGCTATGTCAAAGACCCAGTCCTTAATAAAGGAATTGGGGGGGGAGGAGGAAGGGAATGGAGAAACATGGAAGAGGACATGAATGAAGACAGGAGGAAAGTTAAAAAAATGTGGAGGATAAAACACATCCAAAGCTCAACATTTAAAATACGTGGAAAAACACCTACAAAGCTGCAATTTGTTTTATAAATTCCATACTATTTAAATATATTTTCATTGCATGACTGGATTCACACTGCTTACACTGCCTTTTTGCTTGAATTCTAGAGCTTACTAAAATGACATCTCCACTAGAAAGTGCCATCGATACCATTTGTCCTGGCAAACAGTTGCCAGTACATAACAAAAACGTGTGCACAGCAGGCTGACGGAGAAGATTTCCTACGGAGGATGTTGTCTCAGCAGACGATGCATGGATAACTGCCATGATGCATATTCTCACAGCATTTGTATCACACTGAGGGACACTAACAGCCCCTTTAAATAAATGACAGATGCTTTTAAGGCAATGTTCCCAGTGCTCCATCACATCCTTCCCATATTGCACAGATTACATTCCTGGTTCCTCTGTAGCAATTCCATGAATCTGTTCTTCCACATGGAAGTATTTGCTTTCTCAGTTCAACTTTTGACACCTGAATACTGTGGGATTTGGATGGTGATGGATAGCAATGTGAACCTGGAATAATCAGTAATGACTGCCTAACTTCCAGGTGTAGAAAATAAGTTCCTGTAATGTCAGTTAAATTCACCATATCTCAAACACACCTGAGGCTCCATGAGCTGCTTTGCACATGGAAAAAACTGATAATCATGTTCCATTTAAAACCCTCCACCACAATTAGTCAGTAGAAAATACTCTGGGATCTGGAAAGCATGGACTGAGAAGGCACGACTGAAGGCAAGTTCTTCAAGGCGTACCTTGTTGCCCACACTGTTAAAACTGGACAATGCTTGACAAAAATAAAAGCATGTGAAAAGATGATCATCTGCATCACAGTGGTATTTACAGCAACAATACCTGTAATGTATGTAATTCTACTTTTTTTGGTCTACTGTATTGCCTCCGACAATGAAAACTGAAACTGCCATTCTCCC
Source organism: Cephalopterus ornatus (assembly GCA_013396775.1). Classification (NCBI taxonomy): domain Eukaryota; kingdom Metazoa; phylum Chordata; class Aves; order Passeriformes; family Cotingidae; genus Cephalopterus; species Cephalopterus ornatus. The sequence goes on along the minus strand of VZRE01005981.1, from coordinate 192,277 downwards.
CTAGTTCCACAAGTCCTGATGGAGACCTGCAGAGGAAAACTCATGATAATTTGTGCCATGAATGCAGTGTCATTTTCCTCCAATCTATATATTCCATTGGCAAGACCGAATTTGGCAGATGTGCTTCTCAACGATTCCTGGCTTTAAACTTGGATTACACAGTTGGAGACCACCATGGAAAGATTGCACTGCCTCTCAAAACAACGTATACCACTAACAGGGAACATACTACACGATGCAAACAATATGGATATTACAGAACCAAACATTTCTATTCCTATTACAGTATGCTGTATTTTGTCTGATGCTTCCCAGAACATCAAATAAAAAGGACAAGTATTACTGGCAGGTCAGAGAGCAGGAAGTTTAGGGATGCTACTTCCTGATTTGGAGAAGCCTGTTACAAGATCAACTTCCAGAGCATAATCAGATGCCATACGACTGAAAAGTTTTAGAAAAGGTGCCTTTGCATATTGTGCCATAGTCATAGTAATGATTTGTGTTGTTGTGAACAAATAGAACTTGCCTTGTATACTCATTTTATTTACTTTTTACTTAGAGGACAGACTACCAAGTAATGAGGGAGAAAGGATGGATGATCCTTATTTATTCTGGAAGTTTAAATACACAGTGATTTTCACCAAGCATTAAGGGGAAAAACGTCTATCTGGTTTTACTAGGTAAAGGCAAGATAAAGTTTTTAAGACAGTCTACACATCAGTGTAGAATACTTCACATTTTCATAGTGACAGAGTATGAACTATGATTTGTACTCCAAGAGACTACAGTTTCAGCCTGGGATGAATTATCTATGAGGAACAAAACAGTGACTGATAGAATCTAAGCCTGAAAGTTTTATTTCACACTGATTCCAAGTCTGAATTTGTGGCTTGAGAACTGTAATGCTGCTTTGGTACTTATCTGGCTTAGTCTGTCTTACTTTGATACTGATGTGTTTTAGTCTGTCCTCACAGATCCATTTCCATGTGCACCTGCTTGTGGCAACAACAGTAAAAGTTTCTGCTTTTCCCCATTTCTTTTTCTTGCAAATCAAAGTTGGCTTTTCCACAGGTATGTAGATGGCGTAGCTGAAACTGCAAGACATCATATAAACAACTATTTCCAAGTAGGTACATATAATTACCACAGGAAATTATAAGAAGCAAAATCTAAAATCTTCCCATGAAGATCACCAGACCTTCTTTGTTTCACTGGTGTCAACAGCTTCACATACCACAAGTACTTTAGGGATAACATCCAAGAACAGCATTCCATAGTTCAGACCAGTGGGATGGGATTTGTCTAGGTCCTCAGCAGATGCCATGCCAATTTAAACATTGTTAATTTATTATGAGCAACAATGATCCAAGCAGATATATTATTCATAAGAACATCAAAGATCCAAGGAAGAGGACCACATAAAATTACTTGTTTCAGGTCTGTTTGCAGAGATGATTTCACCATGAGAGAACTCTGCAAGCCAAGACGTTCTACAAACTGGTAGAGAGCCAGACTAAAATACAACCAGATTTTTGCTTAAAAACAGACAAGGCTGCTCCAAGTAATTATTTTATATTTAGAGCATGAGATGGACATATCAGAATACCATTCATAACATCACATTTATGCTCAGTTGGCAGACAATTTGCATAAGGTCAGATAGGCTGAATGCAAGTTACTGAATTTCATGGAACGATCCTTTGCCATCTTTGTACATGCTCAGGTGCTACTCAAAACATAACATACATTAACTTAGCCACTGCACTAAGGTTACAAAATTACAACCATCATAACAGACCCAGGGCTTATAGAAAGGTCAGTGCTCAGTAACCTACACTGCATAACAATGCCTTACAATGCATAACTTTAACTGTTACTTCCTAAATCTAGGTCATTACAAAGAACAAACTGAAAGCCAGGCACATGATCACTGAAACCAGCAGCAAGGGAAAGGTGAAAAACAGAAGGAAGAAGAAGGGGAAGAGACAGAAAGGGAGGTTAAGCTCTTGTAGGTGGAGTGAATGAAAAAAGAAGGGTGTCCATGCAATTACTCCCATGATATAGCCTCCAAACACACGACTTCTACAGACAGAATAGTTCAGACCTTGCTTTAAGCTTTAAGTCTGAGTTGGTTCAACTTCATCTATAAACTGACATAAGTTAAGCAACTGTAGGCCCACATGATTTGATTCAGCTTGATACTACCACATCAATTTAACTACATGACATGAACAGCACGTTTAGACTCCTGGCCTGTTAAACTTCAGCCAAGCCACAATTACTACCTGGGACCATGTTCCATCACCAGCATTTAAAAGACAAGTCATTTACTGACAACAGATTAAAGTGGTCTCTGGAGCACAGACCAAACAAAACTTGGAGTCTTCCTCTCCAGGCAGAAACCTTGTTTGAAAGTCATGTTTGCATGATAGAATGCTACCCAAGGAAATTAAGCAAGTAGGTAAATGATGTCCCACAACCAGCCTCACACAGCCTGGGTGGTGTTACACATAGATGGATGCTTTCAGTGTCAGATTATCTGCATTACAGGAGCAGAAATTGCTACCTATATAATGGAGCAATGCCTACTTTTTGAGTCTGACAAGACCCAGTTCCTAAAGAGGTTTCAAGGGTGTGTATCCCAAGCAGAATCAGATACACCTTTATCCTCTCAGCTGAAGGGCAAACGCTTATGTCCTCACCTTCAGATGTGCCAGCTTAGGTAGTTCTCCAGTTCCCGCTTATTACCTTTTAAATAAGCAGCAAGTGCAACTACTTAATTCAGGGCTGACAATCTTGCTTCCAGGGGTGAGTGTTGTAATGATGAATATAATATCTTTGCGCTTCCATTTGTGAATCTAGCTATAGATACTAGGCCATGAACAAATTAAGAGTGTCACTGTACCAGGTTTGCATGGCCAGGTTTTGGTAGAGCAGATGGGGCTACAGAGGTGGCTTCTGTAAGAAGCTGCTGAAAGCTTTCCCCATGTCTGCTAGAGCCAATGCCAGCCAGCTCCAAGCTGGATGTGCTGCTAGCCAAGGCTGAACCAATCAGAAATGGTGGTAGTGCCTCTGTGATAACATATTTCAGAAGGGAGGAAAAAAAGTTATTGTGTAGGTGTAATTGTGGGCAAACAGCAGAGTGAGAGGAACAACTCTGCAATATCAAGATCAGAGGAGGGGGAGGAGGTGCTCCAGGTGCCACAGCTGAGATTCCCCTGCTGTCTGTGGTGCAGACCATGGTAAGGCAGCTGTGCCCATGGAGGTGTACAGGGGCGCAGAGATCCACTTGCAGCCCAAGTCAGATGGAGGAGACCCACGCCAGAGCAGGTGAGAGAGGGCTGTGAACCCATGGGAAGCCCATGCTGGAGCAGGTCCTAGCAGCGACCTGCAGACCCATGGAGAGACGAGCCCATGCTGGAGCAGGTTTACTGGTGGGACTTGTGACCCTGTGGGGGACCCACATTGTAGCAGCCTGTGCCTGAAGGACGACACACCGTGGTACTGACCCACACTGAAGCAGTTTGTGGAGAACTGTTGCCTGTGGGATAGACTCACATTGGAGAAGTTCATGGAGGACTGTCTCCCATGGGAGGGACCCCATGCTAGAGCAAGGGATTCTTCTCCCTGAGCAATGTCAGGAATAACCTGTGATGAACTGACCGCAGCCCCCATTCCCCATCTCCCTGCGCCACAGCAGGGGAGGATGTAGAGCTTGGGAAGGAGGGAGGGGTGGGAGAAAGGTGTTTTTAAGATTTATTTTACTTCTCATTATTCTGCTCTGATTTTGTAAGCAATAAGTTCAATTCATATCCCCAATCGAGTCTGTTTTGCCCTTGATGGTATTTGGTGAGTGATCTCTCCCAAACCTTATCTTGAACCATGAACCCTTGGTTATATTTTCTCTCCCCTGTCCACTTGGGGAGGGGAGTGATAGAGAAGCTTTGGTGGTTGCCTGGCATCCAGCCAGGGTCAACCCACTGCAGTTCACACAATGCCACAAGACAAACACCTAGGATAATTAATCACCCAGTAAACAGTTACATCCAATTCACCGTTGAAAAGAACACATATTTACCCAGTACAAACCAAACCTATGCAGCAGCCAAACACCACTTCCAAGCCTGCGAGAAGTCTGCCAAACACCAAAACCAAATTAAGTACAAAGCAGATATTGTAATACCATTCAGCTCTGAAATACTTGACAAGCCTGAGTTTTAAAGAGGTCTTGGACTTTCCATAGTTAAGATAAACACAAATGCTAATCTTTCTAAATATATTGTTTATTTATAGTTAAATGTTAACATCTGAACAGAAATCTGCAATCACGTTGGGATAATTTTTCAGTGATGTTTCTGTTTAAACTGAAGTCCACAGTAGCCACATGTTCCAGTCTTTGTATCTTTGTCCTGCAAAAATATAAAAATAAAACAGCTGCTATTTTCACTATAAAAAAACTTCTAGAAACCACAATATTTCTCTTATTTATTTGTGCTATCTTAAAACTGATCAGTATAGCTGAAGTACTGAGTTTAATCTTATTTGAAACACTGGAAGAAAAAATGATGATATGAAGTTCATGCTTTATTTCTGTATTCTATGCAACTTCCCTTCTGCCAAACTTTCAACTACCAGGCCTAATTTCAACAATATAATTTTGAAGTCAAGCCAAGTGATATCTCTTCAGTAATAAAGGATCCTCTTTCCAAACTGGACTCCATAAGCTAGCTCAGTTATATCGGTTTCAATGTTCTGAAAAGATCACTTCATAATTATTTTAATACAGAATAGGACTTGGCACTTCCAAGACAGGAATATATGGGAAATTATCACTACAGTCAATAGGAGGATAATACAAAATTATTTTTCATTAATTCTCTCTCTATGATTGAAACATTCAACCTTCAAAACTACCAAGATTCCCAAAGACTGAAAGAGGGGTTTGTTTAGTTGGTTTTCTCTTTTTTTCCCTTAAACTCTCAAAATTCAAAATAAACTGCATGTTCCCAAGAATATTACAAATGCACTGTCAGTCTACATGGTGGCATTAAAATAATTAGAGTCTCAGAACACAGCAAGAATATTATTTCTTTGCTCTCAAGGCACTGCTTGTTCTTACTACTTCACTTGATATCTTTTTTTAAAAAATATTGTCCTATTAATCAAAATTTCAAAAAGAAATTTCTGTGACTTCAAATAAGAGCCTTCTAATTCTTCCAATTTTATATTAGGCAACAAATAAAATGAGCACTTCAAGTCATTACTCCTGTAACATGACAAAAAGTAGATGATTTTACAAAACATTTACAGGCAAAATATGCTTTAGGCAGAATAATGATATTACCAAGTTTATGTATACTTTAGGATGTCCCAAAGCTCCACCACCACCATCGCATGATATCACTCTGCTTTCAACTTCACTCACAGGCTGCTCTGCTATCAAATCAATTGCAAAATTCTTGTTCACCTGTAAGAAAAAGAGGGAAATTTTCAGATGCTTTTCCCACCCAAAGCAACTGCTGTTTGCTGCCTCCCAAGCAGTTTCACTACAGCCACTTTGAGAAGTTACTGCATAGGCTTTCTCCCACCTTCTCCACCAACTCTGTGCCATAAGCCAGATCAATGAACTACACACTAAACTCTGAAAAAGCAATCCCCTTCCCCTGATAAGACAGGCCACATCAGTGCTTGGGTTTATGTGACCCAAGCAGATTCAGCAGAGAGGTGAGCTGCAACAAGCAGACAAGAACACAAGATAGTTAACCAACACTGCCTCTGTATTCTGCTTTAGTGACTACATGATAAAACTGCAAAAGAATCACTGCTGATAAACTCAAAAATAATAATGAGACAAGTAAGGTCAGGCATGCGATAAAACAATTGCTGGTAATTTAGAGTCTCTAACCAGACACTTTATTCTATCACGCATGGGAATCTCACAAAAACATATATGGAGTGCATAAAAACAAGTCAGAAAGACAAATTGTCCATCATTAGAAAAAAGAAAAGACTCTAAATGTCACTACGCCACTCTGTAAATCCATCATATTCACTTCTTGAATATGCACATCACAGACGTGTAGGGCTTTTTCCTAGAGCACACCTGCATGGCCTGGCAAATGTATCCATCTCTGGACAGCCTGGCAACTGTTGCCTCAGCAGGAACTGCAGAACTCCAATAGACTCCAAGTCAGCACTGAGCAGACAACTACCACCACAGCTCAGGTAAAAGTACTCCAGGAGGGGCCAGCTTTTTCAAAGGCTATGTTATACACACATGAATATCGAATAATATCTACACCCAAAGAAGGCATTATCTACTGCTCTGTGTATAAGGCTCATAAACATACTGGTATTTGAATGAGGATGAAATTCTTGGGAAACAGATAGCTACACATGCACTGTATGAATCCTTAAGAACTACGATGGTATTCTTATATAGTTCTAGCACACAACAACTTAGTATCTTTCACCAAGTCTCCAGTTAAATCTCCCCAAAATCTGCGTTTTTGGAACAGAAGTGGAAAAGTCACTTTTGCCAACGACAAATTTGTCTTTTCCAAAAGAAGATGATAGCTTAAAAAAGTTAACAAAAAATTAAATTTTGGTATTGAAGCAATTCACAACATCAAGAACCATGCTGTCTGGGGCCTGTGTCAACAAGTCATATGTAATTTTTGCCAAACTGCAAAAATTACTACTGCTTTTAATAATGCTCAAAAATGCGCATCTTTGATTTCATGCTAAAGAAGGAGGGAGATAGCACCATGATACCCCTTTGCTTCACGTTCAGAAGCAAGAACTCCAGTCTTGCCAACGTTTTTTAACCATACAGGTATTTGTAGGGAGAGGGGAAAGCAAGAACTTCTAATCCACTCTACAGCTATGATTTGTTTGTGGTTCAGCCTACCAAACAAGAGACGGTCTAGGAATTCACAGGGAAAACACACCACAAAAAAAAAAGTGGTTTTGGTTACATCATGTCCCTTCAACTAAAGCAGAGCAGTACTTAGCAGGAAGGAGCTGTTTCCCTCAGCACATCCAGATGTGCCTTGCCCAGTGCATAATTCAGTGGGCAGTTTTTTTGCCAGCCACAGTGCCAGTTTGACAATTCCACTGCTACTTCTTTCCACCAACTTGCCTGTGCCAGTACACGATCTAGGAGACCAAAGAGATAAAACCAAACTTGGATTTGACCCAAGTCCAAAGACCTAGAGGGAAAGCAAGAGAGAGTATTTAAAACAGACCAACACTGAGGTCAGTTCTCCTCACATCTTCAGCGGCTGCACTAGCCCAACAGAAAGGGTAGAGCTGAAGTGAAGATGGTAGTGTTGAACTGAGTCCTGAGCGCTAATCCCCCAGTTCTGCACATCCAGCACAGAGAGCAATGATGTCAGCTAAAACATGTGGGTTTCCCAAACCATTAGGCTGGCAGAGCTGAGGGGACAATAACCACGTCCGGTAGGCCGTGCCCCTGGGCCTGGCCACCTGAAGCACCATGGCGTGGGCACAGACCCCCTCACTGGGGGTGTCCAGTGGCTGTGTCCCCGGACAAGAAAGCTGCCGTGGCTGGACTGGGCCGATCACAAGCCAGACTCAACCACCTGGCCCATACTGAAGGCAAAGAGAAGAAATGACGAGAAGGAACAGTCACCAGCATCGCAGCCGAGCTTTTGCTTCAGAAACAAGACAACGTTCAGACTACAGACATGGATGTCAAACCCCAGTACCAGCAGCTGAAACACACTGTGGGACAATGGCAAAGCCCCTACAGAGAGATCCCATTAATAAGCAAAGATGAGGATCATTTTATGTATTTAAGGTGTAAATTTTGTCCCAATTTCACAATTAAAACTTAGCATTAAACCTTGCTCAGCAGACTTAAAGCTTGACTTTTGCTGGAGAAGCAAGAACTGGATTGAACTGCAAACCCTAGGTGTTCCACACCACAGTCTGAAATCACCTGATGGCCAGGCACATTAGAGGGACCCTGCCCTGTGGAGAATTAGGCTAAGGAGCATTTCCTATGAACTTACAAAAGTAGCACAGAAACAGACAATACACTTGGAAGAGACCTCTTTTGCCAACCATCCTTCCAGAAGTAAGCTAATTGAGCATTTTAAGTGGCATTTTCATTTAATTATTTTGCATGTAGAATCCCCATTTTTGTCACACAGAATGAGTTAAATTGTATCCATGACACAATGAGGTGAACTCAAACTTGGAAATCAGTGTAATTAGTTCAGATTAGTTTAAGAAGAGAATAATTACATTCAACTAAATTAAAAATCTACCACACCTGATATTTAATGCCTCCACTATACATAAACATTTATAGCATTAACACTAAAGCACTAATCAGAGGCTCAGGCATTGAGAAATACAATTTAGATGAAACAGTCTCAGCAGATCCCTGATGGAGCTGTACTGCTTGATCATTTGAGAAAACTCAGTGCTAAAGGACTTAGCAATGACACTAAAAACATACAAAAAGTTTCTTTAAACAAAAATGGTTCTAAGCTTAAGATGCTCAAATGCCTACAACAACCTAAATGCAAGCACTTTAAAGGCAGAGCAAGTCTTGAGTTTTCCAAGTTTGTCAGAAGTAGGAAGGTAGACAGAAGACACTATAAGCTGTCTTAAAAGGGAATTTTCATTGTAGTGAAAAAAAAACCAAAAAACACTGAAATGCTGAAACTCAAAATCCAAACCAGTTTAGTTCATTTTGGCTGGAGTTTTTGGGTTTGGTTGGTTTCTTCGTTGTTGGTTATTTAGGGGATTTTTTTGGTTTTGGTTTTTTTTAATGACAATCGGGTTAAGGACATCGCTACCAAGTACAAAGGAAAAAAACCACAAACTACCCCTTCCTCCATAAGAAAAAGAAGAATGAGTTACCTCCTTTTGTCGTCCAACAAATCTAACTCTTCTATAATCCTTCTCATCGTATACCTAGAACATAAAATAAACTTGATCTTATTTAAATATCAACAACTATAAACCAAGAATACAAAGGCTTACAGAATAAATAGCTTGAACTGTTTTCTTGGTTTCAAGTATTACCATCATCTTACAAGTATGTACTATACAGGAAAAGCAGTTTCCACTTCTCTCACACAGGAAAATAAATTCCACGTTATAAAGTAAAAAAAGAAAAGGAAACTGCTGGTATGGGGGTGTGGCATGAAGGCCAGTAAACAGAAGCCTTAGCTCTGATCATAAAAGTGAACATAGATTTATTACTCATAATGCCTTCCCTTGATCTCCCACTGTCATCTAGAAAGCGAACCAAACTAGGAAATTCAAGTTTTGTATTTACTTATGTCCCGTTAAGTAACCCCAGTGAGAGCCTTCCCACATTATATCCACCAGTCGTGCCCCTCTCGCATTTCCACAGGGCACCACACGAGCCTCCCTCGCTCGCACGCTCAGTTTCCTCATTAAAGAGAGAAAACGGAGTTACAAGGCACTGACACAAGGGCACCTCCCACCTGTCAGCTCCTCGGCTGGGTCAAATTGCCGGCTTCAGACCGGAAAGCCCGGCAATGGCCAATGATCCTGTCCTAATTAATAGGGTCGGGGGTTTTTTTCATTTTTTTTTTTCATTTCTGAAACCTGCGTACGTATCATCCAAGAACGCCAACTTCCACAGCGCCTACTAAACGGAGAATCACAGAATCAGTGACGGGTCGGGAAGGACTTCTGGGACCATCGAGTCCAACCAGTGACCCAACAGCACGGCGTCAGCTAGACCACGGCACCGAGTGCCGCGCCCGCTCTTTCCTTAAACAGCTCCAGGGACGGTCACCCCACCTGCTCCCTGGGCAGCTCATTCCAATGTCTAATGACCCTTTCTACGAAGGAACTCCCCCTAATACCCAGCCTAAGCCTCCCCTTTACATCAC
>VZRE01005981.1:70077-181826 GCA_013396775.1 Cephalopterus ornatus | reverse complement strand
GGCCCCGACGCCGTGCCGGGCCCCCCGCGGGCTGCTGGCCGTGCCCCCGCCGCCCGGGCCGCCGCTGCCGGCGCTGGTGGCGGGGCTGAAGACGAAGACGGTGCTGAAGAGGCGCTGCAAGGATTGCTACATCGTGCGGCGGCGCGGGCGGCTCTACGTGTGCTGCAAGACCAACCCCCGGCACAAGCAGCGCAAGGGGTAGGACCGGGCCCGGAGCCGTCCCGGCGGGCACAGAACCAGCGCGGCGTTCGCCGGCCGGGCCTGGAGCTCCCCCGCTGTCCTTGCCCCCGGACCGCGGGCTGCCACCCGGCTACCTCCGTGCTTCAGAGAGCCGACTGCCGGGGACACGGACCGCAAAACGATGCGGGAGACAAGATGTCATCCCAGCCCAGACGTAGAGCGAGTTATGTCCTGGACGGTCCTTGCCGTAACTTTAGACCGTGGATGCTGGGACCTGAAATGGGAAGCCGTAACTCTCAGGACCTCTCGTCGTCCTAGTCGTGAAGCCTTACTTAAAATCGCCTCGCTATTAAATTAGTAAGGGTGAAGCTGAATCATCGGAATCTGAGATGCATTTCTGTTTAATTAAAGCAAGATGAAAATAAACTCGATTCTTACAATATACAGTGTTTTCTTTTCTTAAAAAAAACCCCAAACCCTGAGATGTTGAAAGCCATGATAACAGAACCGGTAGTTTCAAACTCAGGTGGGCTCTTAAGTAGCGAATGATATGAAGTATGTCACACTGGAAGATAACGTTCTAGCTTTTGCCTTGGTTCATAGGTGAGGTGGGAATTTCTTTTAACTTGAGTTACAGCAGACATAATCCTATGTAGCTTCAGTAATGCCAGTGTAAATAACCCTTGCTGCTTATCACTGGGTTTTGAAGGGAGATGGTGGTACTTTAGTCAGTATAAAGTATTCAACACTTTTTAAAGTTTTATTTACTTAAGTAATTTAATGATATATTGACCATTCACAGTGTATTCAAAAGTGTTCACAGCCTCATCTCCCTCAAAGAAGTCCTCTGACGGTTTCCATCCACCTGCTATTCTACGGTTTCCAGAACCTTAATGCAAATAAAAAGGCAATACTCAGGAATCATTGCCTTTTGGGTGGGTACTGTAAACCATTTGGTGCGGGTTTCTACAGCAAAGAAGGTAAACATAGCAATTTCAGATTCCACCTAATTTGCCTTAAGCTTCTGCAAAGCTTTAGGCTCACTTGCATGAATCAGTGAGGCTTTAGAATTATTCTTTTTTCCTTGTGTCCCTTGAAACAACTCTTTCCTAATAGAGGTTGGAGAGAATGACTGAGAGCAGTAATGCCTCAGGTCACATAAGCAAGGATAATGTTGAATGCAAACTGGCGGATTAGTACCCATGAATTAATTAGCCAAAATTGCTGCAGTCCTCGAAGGTGTTCCTCATGGTTCAGAATAGGGCTATGCTTGAGGCAGGAGTGTTCGATCTTCCTGTGAACTGCAAGTTGTTAGCAAAAGGTACCAAACTAAACTTTTGGACAACTATCAAGTTACTGCTACAAGTTTGTCAGAGTACTGTGAGAGAGAGTAACAGGTTTAAAAGAGGTGAAATGGGTTGAACACTGTTTTTGAAGTTGTAATGTTGGATAGTATTATGACTTGAAGACCTTTTCTGGCCAGTTATAATTCCATAACTTTACAATTGCAGTAACTTTTATAATTACATCTTTTTTTACTAGGTGCTTTGTAGACGAGGAGAAGCTAAGCCTGGAAAGCTGTGGCTAAGCATCCCAGAGGCAATAGTTATTGACTGGTTTTCCATATGTTGAGTGGCTTGTCTTTTCACTGGAAATGTGGGTTTATTGAAAGAGGAGCAGGTTAATTAACATACACATCCATCTTTGGGGGGCATCAAACAAAGGGAGAGAGAAATGGCTGGCTCCATCTAACAAGAGACAATGATTCAAAATGTAAAAGCCTCCTTAAAATGAAAGAAACTTGAAGTAGCAGAAAACTTGCTGTACTTCAAAAGGTTTGATTGAAATTCAGACAGTCATGAAAAAGAACTACTTTCTGAATACCCATTACTTGTGCATGAAAATAAAAGCAGAGAAATTTAATGGAAAAATTTTACACCTTTAACATGCTTTTTCAGTTAAGCAGTCTTAGCAACTGGAGATTTTAACAGCTCTGATTTCCAGTGTTAATGCTACACATTTCTAAATGTGTGCTTCTGTTCCAGCAGAAGAAAAGACCTTTGTGCTGTGAACCCCTGTGATACCTTGTAAGTTTAGATATTAATACACCTTTAAGGTAAACAGTGTATGTATGTCCAGAAAACCCAGTGATTTCCAGGCCTATCCACTTTTCTAGAGGATGGTAAGAACTGTGCAAGGACTGAGCTATGGATTGGCCATCAGATGAAGTGAAGGTTTGCAGGTTGATTGGGTTTTTTTAGGTAAGATAATTGGCAGCTGGTTTTACTGCCTCCCAAAAAGTTCATCCAGCCCCTTGGTTCTGTCAGAAAAAGGCAGCTCACTGGTACAAGACAAATTCTGCTGGTGGGTCACTGGGGCAGTGTTCAAACCAGGGCTCCATTTGCCAAGAGCAGCATCAGATGGTGAAGAGAGACCTGCAGGTACGACTTGCCAGAGCGAGGAACAGCAGTTGTTCTCCGGCTAGACTTTCTGAATTCAGGAATGCGTGGGACTCCGGGACAGATTCACGCAGTCAATCATGGTCTATACTCAGAAACAGGGAGTGAAATTTAGGGGTAGGGTTACTGTACAGCAGAGGGAGGCACAAATGACTGTTTTAATCTCATTTAGCCTAAGACAAGCTTTTATACAGTGCTGGCTCAGCAGCCTGTTTCAACAACATATAATGAGAAAAATTTGCTTCTTAAGTAAAACCTTTGACTGTAGCACTACTGGTCTGAAATTTGAGATGTGAAGTAATTTGAATTCAGGTGTTTATTATGGCTGTAAAAAATTCATGTTATCTGGATGGTCAGTTTGTGATACTTGGGGTGGAGCGTTCAAAAAAAATGGAGCATTCATGGCCATCTCTGAAACAGCATATTTGGTTGTGCTTAATAGATTTTGGAAAGAGGATTATAGGATTAGAAACTAGAAGGCTCTGAATTGTAGTTGTACTCTGCCATTGACTTGCTGTATAATCTTGAAAAAGTAATTTTGTCTCAATTTTTCCGAATGTTAGGCAGGAGTACTGAATCTCACACTTGTAAATACCATTTTTTAGTTGATGTGTGCAAACTGTTACAGAGGTGTTCCAAAAAAAAAATTGGATTCGATAGCTTTCTGTCATTTGAATGACATGAGGAAGGTGACTAGAGCTGGTGGTGATACATGTTTATTGTTTACGGCAACTGCAAAATAAGTAGCTGAAATAATGTCAGCCAGTAGCCTAAGGTTTCACAGCCTTCATTACAGACCTTCTGAATGTTGTGCTATTTAAGCAGCTGTTTGCAAAGAATGGGGTACACGACGACTACTTAAACTACACAGACCAAACTTTAGTCCTGGAATACTAAAAATACCAATCTATATTAGTTCCATAAGTGTATGCCTTTTCTTTTTTTATTTCTCCCCCATGAAGATGAAAGGAAGTGGAATGATAAGGAGAGTGCAGCTAGAATGTAAACTGGTTAAAGGGGGGCAATAGGGCCCAATAACATAGGAAGATGAAGCCATACGCTGGAAACTGAAATAAGACTCCAACTACATTTTCAGCTTTTGGCTGCCTGCTGGTTTTGTGTCTAGGTTGCCCCTTCCAGAAATTCTTCATTCTTCTTTAAATCCCTGCAGTGGAGTGGGAACATGACAACTGATGTCTCCTGTGACTGTCTCCATTGTAAAATTATGAAAATCATTTGCAGCTGTGAGTGACTGAACTTGCTTAACTCCTCAGAACTCTTCTAGGGAATGAGACTGTCAGATTCCTGATGCGCAACAGGTAGAGATGTATTTAGGTCAACTAGAGGATAAATCTTAGAGCTCATGTATATTGATGACTGTCAGACTTTGTCTGTGGTTGTGTGTATGGGAATTACAGTATTGGTTGCTGAATTCAGGACAATAGCTCTTCAATAATGACAGGTGAGGGAGAAGTGTTTAGGAACTGTAGTATTGGGAAGCTGTGCCTGCTCAGATCAAGGCAGTACACCCTGAGGTTAGCTGACTGGCAGGTGACTGTTCCAGAATATGGAATTTTTAGCAATATTTCAAAGCAATTGCTAATGCTTTTGCCAAGTATTAGCAATTGGAGACTTTATATGTAGAGCTGAAGTAGGTGATTCTTATTTAATATTGTGAGCCTATGACTATGCAAAGGAAAACTAAAAGTTGGAAGTATTGTTTTGCTAGAAAAATTAAAACAAAAATATAAATACTCTTAAACAAGGGAAAAGAAAGCCAGAAGCAGGGCTACTTTCTCCTCTTTGTTTAACAGTGCAAATAGACACAACATGCTGTTGCAGGCGCTGCTCAGAATATCTTCTCTGCAACGCCAAGGTCTTTCTGTGCTTTCAGCAAGCTCCATGCACCTGACACTGCAGAGGTTTCGCTACCAAAGCTAGTTTACATATATCCGCAGCATCACCATGTTCTAAAGTTCTGAAATCAGCAAGGGTGGACACACCCTGATACACACTGCTGAAAACTATCAAATTACTTTTAAAATGCAAGTTAAGGGTACAGTAATCCCATTCAGTGTAATAAAGCTCATTATAAATTTAAATACTTGCATTCCTTCTATTGCAACTCATCACATTATTGATCTGGAATTTGAAATCTGTACTGGTAGCTGAAATCAGCTAGGGGCATGAACATGTTAGTCCCAGAGGCTGAGAAGGAGCTGGATTTTTTCCAACTGGCTGGGACAGTTTAACTCACCAGACCTATGAGGGGTCATACCCTCACCTGTTCAGTCTCCTCTGTTCTCCAGGACTGAATTTGTCTTCCTGTAGGAATAGCTGAACTGCCCATGAAGCTGTTATTGAACTGTCACACTTTACAGCCCAGTTTATTTAGGTAAGTGGTGGTGTTTTACTTCTATACCTCTGGGAGATAAACTGCAGCGGTTTTGTTATTGCTCCGTATCCCACTTGTAGTGGAGGCAGCAATCTTTATAAGCGCTTCATCACAGTGAAGACATTGAACCTGATCTAAAAATGATGAAAGTTGGTACAGAGAGAATATTGGCACCCAAGATGAAGCTGTCATTTGCTGGAGTCATCCACCTGCCTCTAGAAATGAAAAATTCACCATTTCACCTAGAAGTTTGTGCATCAGACTTCGAAATCTGTTGTCTGTATTTGTGAATACAGTTTTGAAAATGAGCGGTATTTTTCAAGAAGCCACCTGTTCTTATGTGCCACATTATGCAAAAAAAGGAATAAAAAGTGAACTTGGTGAAGTCATTTGATCTAAAAGTAGATTAATTCCATTTAGTGGTTGAAAGTAAGCAAAAGAACAGGCAGGGAGTAATGTAAGCCTCTCTGTTGTACATGATTGAAGCTTGGTAATGAAAAGTGCCTAAATGAGGAAAAGACTGGGAGTAAGCAGTCTCAGAGTCTTTACAGTTGATAAAGAGACTCATGACTATGAAGGAAATAACCTAGGAGGCTACTATTTATAAAAGCTGAGATGTCTAAAATCGATCCCTTTCATAGGAACTTCAGGCTTTAAGTAAGAACTATTGCATGTAAATTGTGTGCCAAGTACTTTAGTTTTGCTTTGACTGTTCATCTAGCTATTAAATAAATAACAAGTCATTTTTATGTTGTCTGGTCATTCATTCTGGTCACATAGTAACAAAAAAGGAACTTATTTGATATATTTAAGTGAATGACAATACAGCAAATATTAAATGGTAACATGAGGCTTGATCTGTAGACTCAAGAATTCTGCTCTACCAGAGGTAATGACATGAAACATAAAACAGGGCTGCAGCCAGAGTGAATATGTAGTGGATACATGAGCGGCCATGCAACTACGATTGTGTCACTTCACTGTTAAAAGGTGATTTTGTTTGCTTTAATTTGCAGTTACTTTTGTTGAGCCCTTCATTGTTAAAGTCCTGTATTTTTCCCTTCAGAAGGTAGACTCACTAAATTTGAGTTACCCTTTTAGTCTTTTGTTGAGATAATCAGATTCATCACCTTATTTTTCTCAGTATAACATGGTTTTTTCTAGTTTTTGGATATTTCTGTTTTCTGTACCTTCCTGCCATTTCTTTTTAAAAATATGGACACGGGAACTAATCAACCTTAGTGATGCTAAACACTGAGGTTAAAATGCTCCTAAATTTTGTACTCACTAATCTTCTGCTCCCTTCATTTGAAGATCAAATTATTGCTATGGCTTTCTCTAAGGAATTTATTTACTGTCAGTTTCTTATGACCATTAAAGGCTTTACATTGCTTAACTCTTCACAGCCCTCTCTTCTGCAGGTGTAGCTGCAATGTCTGATTGCTAGATATTTGACTTTGCATTTAAATGCAACAAAAAGAAACTGTTTTCAGTAGGTTCAGTGTGTTGAGAAGCATAAAATTTTCCTCATTGCTTCATTATCATTATTACTACTTTGCTGATTTTTATTACCCTGAATTTATCAGTGTTTGATCTATATCACTCCTGAATCACTAGTCAAAAAAGCAAGGTATGTATCACTTGTCCTAATTCCCCTGAAACCACAGTGAAAGACATTCAAATTTCGTGGTGGTTCCCATTTGCAGTTATGTTTTGACATGTCACTCAAGTTGTTGTGAATTGATATACATATATTAGGATGGGGTTTTTTGAGTTTTAAAACATAAGGCATCTCATGAGTCAGTTTGAATCACTCTGGTTTTGCTCCTGCATCTCGTTTACTTGATCATTTGCCCTGCATCCATGACAGTTTCGAGGATCCTTTCTTCAGACAAAACCCAGATCTAGAAACAGTTGTGTCTAGAATAGTCTAGCTAGTCATAATCTTGTATACAGCCCGTCCCAGGTCACCAGTACTGCTCTAGCTGGCCTTGATGTCTATTACTTCATGCCATGGCCTTCTGCACACAGCATACATACTCGGCATTATCCAACAAAAACACAAACATGGAAAGCTGAAAATCACCCATCTTGTTGTCTTGGGCACCTAGAAAATAATGCTGTTTTTTTAAGGAACTTAAGATTTATAATGTGTGACGTTCACAGAGCAGTCAGGAGGAAAAATAGGCAAGGAAAGGCAAAAATATTTTTATGGAAGATCCTTTTTGGTGAGATTTGGGGGCATCCCTTGATACTGCTTGAAAAAGTAAAGAGTGAAACTAAGTGCATCGCACATTAAGGCTCACAGGGAGAGGTGGCATATTTGGGTGCTACGTGTGAATCAGACAATGCGTGTGTGTGGCATGAGCAACAGGGCAGAGAGCTGTGGTGGTAGGGCTGTTGGTAGGTGCCAAGGTGGAGGTCATTGGTGTTAAGGCCTGTGAAACATTCAGTATTTAGTCTTCTTAAACGTGGCATAGTTGTATTGTCTCCGGGCATGTAAAGGTGCTGCCCATGAGGAGTGTGGTCACAGTCAGCTCTAGGACACTTTGTCCGCAGAATGGTGACAAATGGAAAAAGCCATGAAGGCAATGTATATACATAAACTCAAACTCCCTGCTATTCTGGCAACTATTTAATATTATTTAAATATATACATTAAGTTCTGCATTGAAAATTAAGTGTCTTTTGCTAACACCACTCTTCAGCCAGTCTAGAACTTCCCTCCTCTTCCTAATCCTCTTCTCACTCCAGGTCTATATTTTTTCATTACTTTTTTATACTTATGCCAACCTTATCTTTTCTGTTAAACAGCGCTTCTGTTCATGGGGAATTTACCCACTTGATATTTGTTTCTAGGTAGCTATTATGTCCTTTCTCAATCTTTGTTTTCCTAAGCTAAACAAGCCCTTTTAGTCTTTTCTCACGAAGCAGACTTTCTGCTCCTCTTATCGTCCTAATAACCTTTTTGTGTAACTTTTGAATTTGTGAGATAAGGTTTGTAAGGAGAGGTAATGTATTTTATGAGCTCACTCGCAATAGGAAAGCTTTTGAGTATACAAGTCATTCTCACATATGCCCAAAGTTGACCAGCTTTTTTTCCAACTGTCTCAATTGTCTTATAAAAGATATTGCTTCTGCCTACAAGCATTCCCTCTCATACATTCTCAGACATCGTTGGCTATGCCATACACCTTTTGAGTTAATCTTTCCTGAAATATTTTACATAATTCTGTCCTCCCAAATATTTTTGGTTTTGCTGGTCTGACAGATTGGAAACTGCCTGACTCTACGTATTTTCCGATTGCTTTTGAACAACTCATTTGGCCATCTGAGTGACTTCAAGGAGTAAGTTGCCATGTATATGTTCTCCTCAGAGCACATCCTGTCAGAGGTCTCCCCCCAAGAAGAGGGAATAAGGTGGGAGCTGGGATGTGTGAAACCTGTCCAGTGATTCATGCTCGTGCAAAACAGCTGATCTAAGGGTTTGGAGAGTTCCTCAAGGACATGCAAGCTGCATTTGTAATACCATTTCGAGTGAAGAGGATTTCCTTTCTGAAAGTCTTATTCTCAGCTCCAAATAATAGATGATCCTGCCAACATTATATAAAAATTAGATGTCTCATAAAGATGAATGGTATGCTTTGAAGGATATCAAGTGTATTCCCCTTAAACAGTCTATTTTTAGTGATTTCTTAAGAAATTTTGTGCATGTTTGTATACATGAAGGTTTGACTGGACTCACCAATCTTCCTCTTTTTTTTTAATAAACTAGCATAAAGTAGAATTTATTTACATAATGCAATGATCCATGAAGGTTACCATAACATCAAGGGACCATATTAACCGCTTGAATGGAATTCATTAGAAATTAACTACCACTTAAATTAATTTTCCCACATTCACAAGGCTGTAATGGTGGAAAAAGGAACCGTCCATCAGCATGTACTGACAGGAGAGCTGTCACTGCTTTTATTTATAGATGAATACATTAACCCATGAAGCAGCCTTTTCAGACGAAATCTTGAGCTTCTGTGCAAATCAGCTGCTTCAAAAGACTTTTAATAAGTATCCCAGCCTCAGTTACACAGGAACACATAATGCTTAATGCTTTTGCCACTGGCTATATGTATTGTAGCCTGTTCACAAGAACAGTAGAAAAATTTACTCCTAAAAAATTCAAACTTCACACTGTATGTAATGTATTTTTAATGGATAGTCTTACTAGTTGGATCTAGTTATAGTGATATTCAATTATCAGTATTGGTAAAACTATACAAACAAAAGATTGTCCCTCGGTTCTTCTTCTTTTGTAGTTTACTGCATTGTTTGAATTTTTTAAACTCTTTTACAAATGAATATATGTGCAGGTCTTCAGACTGTGAGATGAAAGTGAATGAGACTTTTACCCATCTGTGATCTTTTGGGCAAATTTACTGTAGTACATTGTGGTCATCATTTGAATAAGCCTCAGTGGGAAGGAGCTTTGTGGCACATGTTAGATAACCATAGTTGTCACAAAAGCGGTAGAGATGGGTGTCTTTTATTTAGGTAAACCTCATAGCTGAAATGATCTCAGGACAGCCTCCTCTACAGTTTAATCCAAATAATTTTCTCATGTGTAATTGTAGCTCAGAGCTAAAAGTTAGCCCTTACCAATTAACATTTTTTATTTTAACTGAGAAAGTTTGATAAGAAAGGAATTGTTACTTTTTAAGAAACACCCCCTACATATGACCATTACATTAAAATAACTAAATAAAATAAGTTTTACATAATTTTCTGTTGGATGCTCCCTTATGTAATAAACAATGGTGACATGACAACATCAAATGAGCCTGTGTGCCAGAATTGTTGCTCACTGAAATGTTACAGTCTCACTGCTGTCCAGAAACAGAAAAGACAGAACTTAGAGTGAATCTCACAGTGTTGTGAACACTTTCTCTTAAGCTCCTCCATGGTTTCCATACCAATGTCAAAGGAAGCTTCACCACACAGTTTCTCATATGGGTAATTTGGAGAGCAAGTGGCCTTCTCAGGTATTTCTGTGCATTTATTGCTGTGTTCAGACACTTGACAGGCGTAGCAAATATATGAGGTTTTTTCTGGGTCACCCACAAGTCCCTCAAAGGGAACTAGAGGCTGTTCTGTTACTCCAGTGATAAAATTGCGTGCTCTTACCTTTTATTTCGTGCCCTCTGAACAGACTCTTTTCAACAGCTTCTCAGAGGTATAGAGACACTTAGGGCTATAAATATAAACTCAGTAAGTGAAAAGAAAATATTTTACAAGCTTAGCCCTCCAATTATATATGTAGTTTTCCATTTAAATAATTATCTAAATATGGCTATATTATGCTATTCAACTATGCTGAATTGAAAACTCAGTGCCAGTATTACCTAAAAAGACTGTGGTTGCAGGTCGATCTCAGCCTGATGTCACACATCTTAACAAAAAATTTGTTCGTGTTCACTTTTCTCTTTTTTTGTTATAGTTACATTTTAACTAGCTACACTGAAAACTGTAAGTACTTCTAGCAGTGGCTTGGGATTCCATTTGTTTAGAATATAGATAAGTGATTCTCAGATGTTCCCATGGCAGCCTAGGGAAAGCTGGTAGCTGGGAGCAGACAAGCCACTCTCCTTCAAAAGTAGCAACTGTCACCAGTACAAATTATGATTTATTTATTACTTAATGGATTTAGAGCATTTAAAATCCTCAAAAACACTATTTTGTCTAATTCTTCCACATTTTATGTGGCACTGCTTTTTAGTTTGTCAGATTTGTATACACTAATGTACACACATAATGGATAATGGGAATGAGTCAGACAAACTAGAAAATCATGCCATTTTACTTAGTTCTCATCAGGGACTACGGTTGGTTTGGTTAATTGATACAGTATTGACTAAGTAATGACTCTCACTTCTGTCAACATTTTTACATTTCTTAATTTCCCCTGCCTGATTCTGCTTTCCTGCTTTATTTCCTTTTAAAATTTAAACATCTTAAAAAAGGCCCTTCTCAATTAATGCATTTCATGATTGAGGAACACTGAAATTAACTTTTAGCCAATTAAATTTTTACGAGTATTTGCTATTGTCGACAATAGTAAAAACTTCTGTTTCAGCAACATCAATAATTAATTTAGAAGCACATGCCTGAAATACTTCCCCACATGCAAAGGAGTTATTATTCTCCCACAGCTTCCCTCACAGTCATCCTGGTGACTCCCTTGGCACTAGTACGCCATTATTTTGTTGGCAGCATTTTGATTTCTGCATGGTTATGATTAACCTGTACAATGTGTTCCTCTTAATGCAAAGCTGTTTTCTTATCCTTCAATTCTACAAACTGGAAAAAGCATATAGCCGGAGGCCACACAGAATAATACCAGTGTCAAGCTTTAAAAAACATATTTGTTTTGTGTCCTCTAAGGACAAATGATAGACATGTAAAAATGTTTTCTCTGTTTCTCTTTCATGGAATACTTACTTTAGAATTAACTTCTGTCACAGAAAACATAATTTGAAGCATCTACTATATATTATTTCTGAGCATTTCTGCTATAAAGAGGGAAATAGTACATTGTGTATGACATGTGTGATTACAAGGTTATAGAAACTCTTCATGTTTCTCTTGTTGTTATGGTTTCCCCTTAAGAAAGCTTGTCACTGGAAACAGAAGAGCATCCTTCCTTCAAAAGAGGCAAGTATACAGTACTATCAAGTACTATTTAATTCCATCAGTGCAATGACTGTAATTTTTAATTGCTTTATAATACTTTAAATTCCTATGCTTCTGAAGCACTCATTGTTCTTCATGCAATCCAGTCACATATCCATTTTGAAATAGGTCAGAGGAGAAAAGATATTTTTATGATACATTCTAAGTGTTCCGATGATTACACATGCTGTAACCCATTTCTTCATAAATGCATTCCACCTTTAATTTTGGCCTCTTTGAGTTACAATAATCCTAGTGTCCTTTTATTCATAAAGATTGTTCTTTTACATACTTTCTCTGTCTTACCTATTTGTTAATTCTGTTTCTCTGTGATATCAGGCATACTTCATTTCATGCTTCATTGTCCAGGTTTTAGTTTCAGCTCCAGTGTATTAAATGTTCCCACCCTTTTGCTCCATATTTTATAGTTGACAGTACAGAAGCGTTAAAAGCCTTTCTCAAGCAAAGAGAAAGATGAGTGTTCTTAATGTGGAATTCTCTTCCTTCAGAAACTTGATTGACCCCAAATCTTATGACTCCACAGTCAAGAAAAATAAAACTCATTCAAGGCAAAAAGTACCTCAGTAGCACTTCTGAGTATTAAAACTAAAATGAAAAAAAACATTAAAAAAAATTAAAATGAAAAATGAAAAAATGCATTAAAATTAAAATGAAAAAAAGAAGTAGAAGGTTAGCTGTATGATTTTTGCTTAAGTCTACATATTGTTAGGCATTTTAGGTATCATTGTTTGTGATAAAAAAAGTGTTAATTCATTACACTGAAAGCTACTTTTTTTGTTTAAAATCCTTGATTTCCTGGCCCATTTGTCATTGTGAACCTGACCTTAGAAAAAGATAACCAAGACTGAGGAATTCCTCATAGAAGTGGGGCAATTTGGAAAGATCTCTGTGAGAGAAGTGCTGAAGTGAAGGCAGACAATATCCGCTCCCCTTATCCATCCAGATAGGTGTTTCATTGTAGAAGGCAATCATGTTGGTCCACATGATTTAGTGAATCCATGCTGACTACTCCTGATCACTTTCTTGTCATCCATGTGGATAGAGGTTGCCTCCGGAATGAGATATTCCATCATCTTTCTAGGGATTGAGGTGAAGCCGACTGGCCAGCAGTTTCTGGAGTCCTCCTTCTTGCTCTTTTTGAAGACTGGGGTGACATTTTGTGTCTTCCTGTCCTCAGGCACCTCTCCTGATCACCATTACCTCATGAGTGGCCTTGCTATGGTATTCACCAGTTCTCTTGGCATTCATGGCCCATCAGGACCCATGGTCTTACGGATGTCAAGTTTGCCGAGGTGTTCTCTAATTTAATTTCCCTTGACCAAGGGAAAGTCCTCCTTACAAGATTCCTTTACCCTGGTCTTCTGGGTCAGAAATTCTAAGGGCTGGTGTTGTCAGCGAAGACCGATGCAAACTAGTGTTCGGTAACTCTGCCTTCTCTGTGTCCTCTGTTACCAGGCTCCTCCCTTCATTTAGCAACAGGCCCACATTATCCTTTGTTTTCCCTTTGTTACTGATGTATTTGAGGAAGCCCTTCTTGTTGTCCTTCAGATCCTTGGCCAGATTTAATTCCAGGTGGACCTTGGCCTGCCTTGTCTCATTTCTACTTTGACAACCTCTCTGTACTCATTCTGACCCTGCTTCCATTTCCTGTGTGTATCCTGCTTATGCTTGAGTAAGCCTTTGACTGATATCTTGCTCATCACAATGCATCATCCTTGACCCTGGAGGAAGTGATCCTTGAATATCAACCAAGTTTCTTGGACCCCACTTTCCTGCTGAAACGAGAGTTAGGCCTTAAAGAGTTAACTAAGATAGGCCCCCCCACTGGCATCTACCATGCGTGTGCTACTAAGACTCGTTCTGTTCTGCCTACTGGACCAAAACTTAGAAGAATACTAGAAGCAGGATACAATAGGCCTAAAGTTAATAAATTAAGATAAGGTAGGATAAGGTAGACATTTGAATAGGAGAAATAGGCCTGGGGCCAGGGCTTTCTCCAAGCTTCAGTGAGTGGGGCAAGAACAATGGAAAACTAGATGGGTCAGACTGAGGAAGATGAGAAAAAGACCCCAGACTCAGGACTGAAGGCCGGATGTACCCCCAAAATTGAGGGCCAAGAAAAACACCACCCTAAGCTCTGCCTATCATTAATATGTATAATAGATGTTGCAATCATATGAATATGTATAAGAATCATGTATGAAAATTGTATAAAAACCCTCCTGATTTTGTGTGATACCTTCGAGCAAGTTTTTGGGTGATGCGAATCACCCTTGCTCGCAACGTTGCAGTAAATACCTTGCTGCTCAAAAGACCCAAAGTCTCTAAGCAGTTCTTCGTACCGGATTTTTCGGATTCACTGCAGGGCCTGTTCCCATGGGGTTCTTCCAAGAAGATCCCTGAAGACACTAGAGTTAGCTCCCCTGAAATCCATGGTTGCAATATTACTTGCTGCTCTGCTTCCTCCTCGCCCGACACCGAACTCTACAATCTCATGGTCACTACAGCCAAGGCTGCCCCCAGCTTTCACATCTCCAGTGAGGCCTTCCCTGTTTATTAGTTTGAGGCTGAGCAGCACACCATTCCTTGTGGGATCCTCCATTTCCTGTGACAGGAAGTTGTGAACACCCTGTGGTGAGCGTGAAAGAAATGCTCATTATAGCAGAGCCCTTGTCATGGATCAGCCTGTCCATTGCCTTTTTTGGTCAAAGGCTAGATGGCCGGATGACAAATGATCCTGGTAAGTCATTTAGAGAAGATCTTGGAAGCAGCACAGATCATCAAAATAATGATGATGGAAGACAGTACAAGTTTGACCTGAATGGATCACATTCCCCAAACTGGATCCACACTGTAGTGACGTGACTTCTTCTACACGTTTAGAAGTCATGCTGAGAAGTCACATGTGGCATCTGATCAGTTCATGAAGGTTGGCCTTCAACTGCAGGGTAACCACAGCCCACCTGCCTGGGAGGAGGAATGGGCGGTATCCTGAGGACTTGGTCAGGGCATGAGCTGCCCTGGACTGGAGAGCCATGATCAGTACCCAGGGATTTACCAGTGAGCACCCAAGAGAGAATCTCCAAGGGTTTGGCATGAGACGGAAGTAGTCCCATCAGGTAGACCTGGTCACATTGAGACAGTGGGGAACCAAGAGCCAGCAGTAAGAGTCCTTCAAAGCTTCCTCTTCACAGGACTCCAGCGAGGGAACTATAGCAATGGCTTGGGCACCCTGGCCTGGTGGGTCTCACCACAAACCACAGCGTGTGACAGAGGGCACAGTAGTAACCTCAGCTCTTGTGCAGGATAATTTTTCTATGAAATGGAGGGGAGCTGGGCCCTGGTCTGTGCTTTCCTTTTTTTGTCTGGAAGACGAACTCTCTGCATTTTTTATCCAAAGGTCTGGAAGCAGTCAGTAACAGCATGCAGGGCAAAGTCATCTTTCCCCTACAGAAAACCTGCTCTCACAATTTTTTACTGCCTCTTCCAGCCATCGCTGGCACCCTGGTGTTAGTAGGGCAGGCATGGGCCAGTGCCTTGCTGCATGTTTTTAAGAGCTAAGCACTCCTCTGTGCTGGTCCTAGCCAAGGAGCTGCCAAGAGAAACAGCACAGCATCCCTCTGCACTGTCCATGGTGGCATCTCCATGGACTTACCTGCAGCGGGGAAGCCTCCTGCAGCTAAGCTTAAGGCAGCTGGAAGGGGAGCTTGTCAGGGAAGTTGCAAAAGCATTCTGCATATTTTCTGCCGGGAGTAGAATTACAAGAAATTTCTGAATGTATTTAACATAGGTGTATTATAATTAAATGTAAATTCTAGCAGGTATTATTGAAATACTGTCTAAGTCTTGGGTTCAGCTGAGTTTTGGAGAACATGCCAGCAAACAACAGCAAAACAATTAAACAAAGAAATACCAAGAATCCCAGCAGGTAACAACTTAAAAACAGAGAGAAGTTGACATGAACAGAAGTGAAGCCAAAAATAGAAACAGCATTAAAAAAACTAAAATAAAATAATTTTAATACAGCAGAATACAAAAAGCAAGCCAACCAGCTATATAGATTCTAGTTGTCAGTTGAAATGCTTTGAACAAGACTGTAAAAAATGTAGATTTTATCTTTATTTTGCCTTGTGAACTAATTGCTTCTGAATTAAAAGAAGATATTATCATACTGATGGTACCAAGATAAAACAGAAGGAAGCACATGTGCTCTCCCTGATCACCATCCCATAGTAGTCATTAAAAACAAAGAGGAAAGGAAAGATTTTTCTGTCTATAGTAGTTGACCTCATTAACATATCAGCAACTCCTTCTTTGCTTTAATGGAATGTCAAACAGGTTGTGCTCCCACTTCCAGGCATTAGGCTTGAAGTGCTGATTGCTGCATATTAGGGGCCTCCAGCTTCTCTATGGCACCATCATGAGGAATACCCATAGGTGTCTTTCCTACTGCTGAACAGTTGTGTTTGAATGTGCATTAAAAATCTGATTAATTTGTCAACGAATGAAGCTGATTTCTGGGCAGGTTCAAAAATTTTATATTTATGTAATATTTATACATATAGATCAGAACTTCTACATATAATATATTAATGATTTAAATCCACACTTAAACTTTTTAGCACGCTTTCTTTCCTGTACACATTCTTAAAAATTCATATAAATAAAAAGAGTTTATTTAGACTGGCAATGGCTTTCCATTATTTTGGCACAGCAACTACAAAATTGAAGGAAATTGCTACTTATAATTATGGCTGCCCTTAGAAAAATAGAATTTGTAAATGGAATTTCTTCACAGATCTACTGTTTTGTATGGACTACACCACTGTTTGCTGTGCAGGCATTTTAATTCACTTTGAGAGGAAATATACCACCCATTTTGGTGACAAAATACGAGCTACTTCCCCTTAATAAAAGGGCTTTAAGCCTTGTTATGATGTTTCTGTTGTTTGTAAAATGAACTTAATGGTACATTTTATGGTTTCTGCAAGGACCACCACACCATGGGGTGTCACAGACTTTCCAGAAGTGATGGATGCAGATAAATGACTGCTGATGAGAACCATACATTGGTGGCCCTAAGAATACCCCTTCTTCTGGAGGCACAGTAGTCTCTGTTGGGGAGCCATGGAGTTCAGAACCCTGAAATACCTTAAGCCCTAACTTATGCATCTGTTGAATGCACCAGCAAAAGAAAATTGTAGAAGTGCTTAGGTGGTGTTTTCATTTGGCTTTTATGTGATTGCAGTGTGGCAATTAGTAATTTTAGACAATAAACAAGATGACAACTGCTTAGCAGCAAAAGGCAGAAAGAAAGAACTCATCAGTGCTGGCATACTCCCACTCCCATCTTCCCGTTCACATTATTTCAGTCACACACCGTAATTGGAAGTTAAGGCAGCAGCTCTTTTTTACACAGCATAAAGATATACAAATAACAAGCATTAAATAAGAAACATCACACCACATCAAGATTAACAAAAGTAATAATGCTGACCTTGCTAGTATTCAAGTCTTTTCAACCGCAAATAATCTTCCATCCTGACGGGGAAGAGCAAGACACCTAATCCTCTAGCATGTTCATGATGGAAGAATTGCCACTCCTTCCCAATTAATCATTACCTGAGATGGTTCCCTTATATTCAAAAAGATTATTCTTTAGCCCTTTGCCAGCTAAGACTTCTCTTGTACAGAGGGAAGCCAGCAAGAGTTCTCTTAACTTTGGTCCAGCAAAACCCATTGCATTTGATATCTAGCATGTCACATCGGTCCAGGCTCAAATGCCCCTTAAATGCCTGTGGGGTGCCCTTGCCACAATATCTTAAAGAAAAGCATATCTAAATTTTATTGAGGTTTTCTGTTGATCAAAACTGATGTCTATTTGCAGTTTTTGTAAACACACTTTGGGTAGAGCTTTAGAATGGTATAAAGATTAATGACCCTTTAGAGGAGTCCTGCAGATTTCATTTGTATTCTCCACACTATGCTTTCACATTTTCAGAGAGTATTGCTGAACTTCTGAACCACTTTGTCAACCTTTTTAATTTGACAGTGATTTACATCTCTCTTAATTCATACTGGAATATCTTCAGCTGTAGCTATTTGTTAGTTATTCCACTCAGGAGGGGAAATCCTGGACTCATTGCCACAGCACAAACTCTCAACATATCCAGCTGCGTAAATGGCCTTGACTAAGAGCACCCATTTTTTCAGCCCATGTTGGTACCCAAGTGTGTATATAATAGGTCAGGTGCATTGTATATTCTGTTTCCATTTCTCACATAGACATAGGTCTCTGAAATCTTTCTCTTCCTCCCTGAAAGAAGAAACAGGATTGTCCTTCATAGAGAAGCATATATGTACAACCAGATGAGACAGTCAACAGGGTTTATATCTATATTCATGTGTTTTTTCTTATAATGACTAGAAAAAAAGTTGGGAGTTCAAAGTTATGCCTAATAAAATTCTTGCAAAGACTGACACAGTTACACCTGTGGTTAAAATTATTCCATGTACTCTGACAGCATACACAAACAGCATTCAGCACCTCAGTTCTCCAAAGATGTACTTGCCCTTACCTGGAGATACCGACAGTGTCTCTGAAAGGACAGGCTTCTAACCCAGCAAGCTGCAGAAGCATCAGTAACTGCTGCAAACTTTGCTGTACTGTATTTCATAATGGAGAAGAGGCTGAAGCAGGGACTGACTGCCTCATAGGACACCACTGATTTTGCAGAAGTGATGTTTGAAGAAATTTCTGTTGTTAGGCTTGTTGTCATGATTTAGGAATGGTATTCTCCAATTTAGCCTTCCCACTGAAACCACTCTAAACCATGCATTGCTCACAGGCTCCTCCCTGCCCCTACCCTGTGATGGGATGGAGAGGAGAATTGGAAGCACGAAAGTAAAGATCATGGGCTGAGATAAGAACAATTTACTGGCAACAGCAATGAAATAAGAAAACAAAGAGTGGCAGTAACTATACTAATGACAGAGGGTACAAGGAAAGAAATGTTAAAGCTCACCGCAGAAATCGCCTACAATATCTGACCGTTCCCTCCACCACACTGCCCTGACCCAGAAGAGAGCCCTTCCCCCATGCCCCAAAAATGACATGAGGAGGTATAGAATAACCTCCTGGTCCTGCCCATGCCCCCTGCAGCCTTCTGCAAAAATTAACCCTGTTCTGGCCAGAACCAGGACACTTACCAACATGCCTTTTGAGATGGAACACTAGAGTGCAGATGCTGTCAGCTGGAGGTTGGTCTTAATATTGCACCTCTTAAACTTACTGAGTACCTCTTACCTCTTCCTTTTTTACACATATTGAAAGAGTAGATCTCCCTCCAAGATCAGATAAGCTGTCTGTAGGGTACCATTACATTCTATTTCTTTAGGCAAGGATGAGCAAGCTCAGCTCCTTTCCAATGCATCTTCTGGCCATGTGGCTCTAGTAAGTACCTTGTTAAGAGCAGAAAAAAAGCCTTGAGCAAGCCAAAATGTATGGACTTTGTCTCAACAGTGCATTAATGTTGCCAACTGATTTTCATTAGTATGAAACATAGGCTAAGTGATATGGACAATCTGTGAAAGATTATAAAAATATATTCTTAACCTAAGCATTGAATGGGAGGGTTCAACTGGTTATTCATAGATGAATATAAATGCTTCTCAGTTGCTGCTTCCTAATACACAATGTTTTCCTTTCCCTTACAATGATACCATACCCTCCCTATCATAGTGTATGTCATGTGATGTATATTGTGCTTCTCTGGACCGAAAACATAAAATGATAATTGGCACCTAAATAAACAGCTAAGAAATCCAGTTGTTCCATATAGACAGCATATTATTTACATTTCCATCGATACTGAGGTAAACTGTGCTATGGACAATATATCCATTTGATTGTATTGTCATTTACAAGTACTATTTAAGATCAACAGGCTGTAATAATTTCTTTTACTACTGTTGTATTGATTTCATTTGATATTAATCTTTTTACTGGAAATTGTGTCTAGCTGTTGCTACAAACAGCTAATTCATCTACAAAAGGTTTGGAATGCAGTACAACCCCCCACCCCAAAAAGCCCCACCAAAACAACAAATTTGTCACATCGTCTGCTGCTTTAGGATTACATAGCCAAACCCTGTCATATCTTTAACATGCTTTTATTCTAAGCAATCTGAAGCTTGTTAGATCATGTGATCTACTACAAAATGGACATATTTCAGGATATTCTACTATTCCTTTAGATACAATTAGGCTCATTCACATTTTTTATCCATAATCCAGTGTACCTAAATGCATTTTTTTTTTTACTTTAAGGGACTATTGGGGTATGCGCTTTCTCTTTCCATATGCTTTGACAGGTGGTAAGAGAACATCTGGGGAGGCCCCAGCTGTGGATGATAAGGATTTTGGCATTTCAGTTTCCACCTACAGGAATTTATGGCACCTAGAGACCTGTAGACTTCCATGAGGCTTGTCCTTAGAAATTAGCGTGTCGTCCCAAATGTTTCCATGGACAAGAACTGAGGATGCATCTGGGTCAAAGAATTTTTTATGAACATCAATATTATATGTATATCTAAGGCAAAATGTATATCTACGTATTTTTTGGGGATGTGTAAGTTGCTCTTATAGATCTACCACCAAGATCACTAAAGAAAGGTGCTGGCAGAAACCATTGGAGACAACTGACATGTACCTCAAACCCTCTAACCAGGTCTGGCAAGAAGCAACAAAGTCCCACAAACTCCAGATGAGACACAACTGCTGTTCTGCTATGGTGCCTCCACTGGAAGTGCCCAGTGGTGGTACCAGCCTTGAAATATTCCCCTCTTTTTTCCCTTGCCATATGTTGTCCTGCCATCTCGTTTGTGCTGTGCTAGCCCAGCTGGTGTTTCTTGGGGTACGTGAGCTACCTTTGATGGGAAAAGATCAACAAGAAGCTTGTAAGAGGCAACAGTTGTCTACACTTCCAAGTCTCTATTTTAAGACTGAAAATGATGAATGCAGTTATTTTGTTACATTGACAGTTTCCCCACAAAAGAAAATAAAATTACTTCTGAGTTTTATATTTTTTCCACTTGAATTTTCACAACAGTGAAATTTGGGTAGTATTACTACTGAGACTGTCAGGTAAAAATTCGTGGTGTGGTTCACAAAAATTATATGGGAACTGAGAATAAGGCAAAGAGCTCTGGTTTGGATAAAGGCATTATCCTTTTAAAGTCCTAGTTTTTATTTTTTGAAGGAAGTTTCTCTGTTTCAACATTCTTCAAAAGTGCAGAATTAGATAATGTAGCATTTGTTGAAAGGAAACTGCTTTCCATGTACTCTATTGTCTGTTATATTTATCTAGAATATGAGTTGTTTAGTATTTGACTATTTAAGTTTCTGTGAGACTTAGGCTTACTAGCACTATTTATAATTCTACAGATTGTAACAGAAAAGTAAATTTTCATGAAATACACATTGCTTTCTTGGATTGTATTTTTTTAATTCAGTTGATTGTCTAAGTGGAAATTATAAATGTTCTTACAGATCTTTCTGTGAGTCACTGGAGGAGATTTGTACATAAAAGGCTTATTTGCATTATTTTTATATCCTTATATTTTAAAAGAATTCAGTATTTAGACACCTATCCCTCAAAAAGAACAAAATTGACAAAAGCATTTGTTTCTTCATGTGATATATGTATATCAAAACCATAAACATATATTAAGTTGCTTACACTTAACAGTTTATGCCTTAGCAGACTTTGCAGGAAATTGAGAACAAAGACTGCAAGTTTGTTTTTATTTTAAACATTATTGTCTTTTTTATTAATATTAATCAAGCACTGCACAAAATCAACAACAATTTGAATTAAGAACTTGGATATAAGAATAAAATCTCTGTAAATGTCTTTTTCATGAATAGGAGTCTAAAGGCATTTTCTAGTAGGCAAAGAATAACAGAGTGGTGGGGGGGGTTAAATGTATTTTTAATTTATTAGAGAAAGAATTCTAGTTTCAGAGAGACTGCAAAAAGCGTAAGTACCTATCACTAGGAACTATCATTGTTTTGAAATTCAAATACCAAACCAAAAATACTCAGCACTTAAGAAAGTTTATTTGTATACTTTCAGGGAGAGCTGAAAGACACATCCTCAAGCAGAAAAAAATTAGGACTTCCAATAGATCAAATCATTATTACTCTAATTTTAATGCATTGCATCAGCAAAAGACAAATAAAGATACCATAAAAAAAGGTGGAATTTTCAACAAATATTTGTTACCTGGTCTAACAGGTAGAGCACCCCAGCCTGCCTATGGTTAGCAGGGAGATCCCTACAATGTGTCCTTCTTTAAGCTCCTCCCTATTTTTCCCACTAGCCCTATAAATATTTTTCTTTTGAGTGTGGGTTGTCAGCCCACAAAAATAAGCAGGTATGGAGAACAAATTTGCACAAAATATTAATTGAAAGCCTCCGGGGGGCCAGAGTGGTTACTGAATCCAATTTCTATAGTCTGGGTGAATGCTCCACTTGCCAGATATAAAAAAAAAGGTCTGTAACCTGTAATTTTTCTTAAATGTGGCTTCTTTTTTTTGAATGTGTTTAGAATGGATGTAGCTGTATTTTTGGTTGCCAAATCCAGTGTGTAGAGAGGCTCCCAGACTGCAGCTGGTCAACTATGTGACACGGGCAGAGAAGCGGATAGTTTCACAGTCTCGCTCAGCGTGAGCATGAACAAGCAGAGCTGGAGCAGGAAAGTCCCTCCTGCCTGGAGAATCAGCAGAAGGAAGACCCTCTGCTCCTCAAAATTCTCTAAGTCAAAGACTGAGGCATCTAGGAGGTTTCATTGCTTCAGGAGCAAGGGACGGTGGAGCAGAAGTTTTGGGATTGCAGCTTGGCTTGCTGTCTGCCTGGCATTTCTTCCCATCCTCCTTGTGTGCATGAGCCAAACCAGCGAACTTATGGTTGCTTGAACTAATCCCGTTACACCAACCGGTTTGCAGTATGACTGCTGCAGCCAACAGGGAAGGCAATGCCCCTCTATTGAATGGAAATGACGATTTTATTATCCCTTCTAGATGTTTTGAAATACACAGATGAAAGTCTCGCACAGGAAGTAAGTTCCCATTTTAAAACAAGCCTGCTATATTGTTTGCCTGCAATGAAACAAAGGTTACATGTTTCAAAAGTTTGCACAGTAAGTACTTACAAGCTGCGCATTGTTTTTCATTACCAATGATTTGTTTTCTTGCAGAACAACTTCTTTTAAAATATTAAACACAGTCAAAGTGACTAATGCATTTTTTTAATCTAAGAATTGCTCAATTAAATATTTACAAGGCACGCAATTTTGATTTCTGCCAACAATAGTCAAAACTTGTGTATAAAGATTAATTACTTATAAAGTAAAACACATATTTTAAAAACTGACATTAAAATTGCATCTCAGTGTGTGATGAGTTTTATTGTACTCTCTTTAAGCAAAGGACTTCTGGTGTACTTTTAGTAAAGTTTTAGATTGCTGATGGAAATGCATTATCTGAATTGACTAGTGCTTGAACAAGCTGAAACCAAGAAGCAAACTCTTAGTTCTGATACATTCATTATACCCTATGGCTACCCAATTTAACAATATAAAAAATATACAGAATTTTTAATTATGCTGTTTTGTTAATGCTTACATCAAAAGGTATTCATATTTCAGCTAAAATTAACCAACTTTGTAAAAAAATTGTCTCTAAAAATAGTTATGTTTTTTTAACTGTAGCATATTGAACTAACTCTACATGACTGAGGTTTCCAATGACAGAAAAATAAATATTTCTTTTACTATACCAAGACTGCCCTCTAGAGTCTCATTGGGCCAAATTAATCGCTGGTGTAACCTCTCCAGATTATCTTTGAAATGCACATATCTTTACAGGCCTCATTTTGCAGTGCTGCAATTTGAGTGATACGATACTTGCTTGAAAAAGTAGGTAATACAATTTCAAGACTAAGATGGGAATATTTTTTCACTTACTATGAGCTCTGACAACTCATTGCAACAAAATACTTGTAGCCTCTTTGCTGCAGGTATTTCACCTTCCAATTGAGTCATAAAATATTAGAAAAATGATGAAAAAGAGACTATTTTAAATCTCTTCCTAAAAATACATGAGAGATGTGTATGTCTATAAAAGATGACAGAGGGATTGTATGCATGGTAACTGAATTAGGCTCATACTTGTTCTTTCTTTACAAGTCTTAAAAGGCAGCACTTTTCCCCTCTGAGGGTTGGATTAAGCTTCCACTGGAGCCAATGGCAAACCTTAAGTAATCAAGGAAACAGAATTATTGCACTGATTGCCAGAAGCGTTTGTATTCAGTTGTTAAATTAATAATGGCTATCTGGTTCAATAAACAGTTGTGTTTCCCATTAGATTGTAGCTGCAGTGTTTTTTCTTATTACTTACCAATATATTATGCAGAAAAGACAGGGGAAAGAGTACAAACAAAAAGCAAACAGACCCACATAATATGGTTTTAAAATATACAATACAAAGAAAAAAATTTTAGCACACACTTTCAACCATATACCACCTCATATTACTGAAAGGCTCATTTTCGGATTAAAAGAATCTCATTCTCAATTACAACTCTGTAATTTAAATTAAAGAACATAATATATGATTTTATTTTTCTTCCCTTGGAGAACTGAATTTTCACTTTTTTTCCTTTTTCCATGCCCCAAGTAGGACTAGCTTATTCAAATCAGGTTGCACTTTGCATATTTTATATATTCTGAGGCAAATCTGGGATAATTAGCCCCATCAAGGTAACTGAAATTGGCTTGACTTAGATAAAGCCAAAAGGATTTGGCCCTACATTGATATTTAGTGGAATCTGTGTTCATTCAGTGAAGTTTTTCTTCATTGTCATCATTCTACCGGAAGTAACAAAAAAATCAATCTGAATCACAATAAATGGCACTGAACTAGTAATTTTATTTTTTTTAACTATATTTTTGTTGAGAATAAACCTCAGTTACTTCATCATTCTGTATTACATGGTCCCTAGTTCTAGTAATGTAACTGCACCTGTATTTGTCTTACCAGGAAGGTCCAAGACCATTCTCTCTTGAGGATCTGTGGAGTTATACTTGGTCATTGTGACTGCCACGTGAAGACTTACAGCCAGTTGTTAGGACCAATTTCGCATACTGAGGGCAAAGCATGAAGAATAAACACTGCACACACAGAATACACAAGTCTTTACTTTGCAGGCAACTGGGGAAATATTTCCGTAGTATAACAATGCAAAGACTTACAAACATTATGCTACACATTATAGACCTAAATTGACAAAAAACACCTACCAGATAAACTTTTTATTTCATCTAAAAGAAATTATGAGAGTTTAATCTAAAGGCCACTGCAGTCAATGGAAGTCTTTCCATTGAGATGAGCTGGCTTTTTACTCATCCCTTATTATCCTCTGTGTACTTGAGATGGCAGGAATCAATTTAGACCATCTCCTAAACACATCTACACAATCTAATGATCACAGGACACTGGATGAAGAATACAAAAGCCTCAGACATTTCTCTACTGTTTCAGGAAACTACTTTTGATATCACTTTCTTCACTATTTCCTTTGGCAATAATGGGAAATTATTCTGCATTTCTCATTATCTCTTTTACATTGTAATAGGTTTCCTATTATTCTTTATATTTGGATCCTGGTTTTCTGTCTATGCCTTGGAAATACTTGCAGTCATTCCCAACATCAAGATATGCTTCTATCTTTTAGGCAGTATTGATTTTTTTAAATCCTCTAATTTTGTTGCCTTCAGGCTGATATTTTTCACTATTAGGCCAGTTTTTCACTAAAACAGAAACAGAGATAAAAGAGGCATTTTGAGGAAAAAAAGCTTACTACTGATTTATCTACAAGTCACATAAAACATTTTTCCTCACCTAGCCCTATTACAACCATGATTTCAGAAATAATGGATAATTCATTGGATTTGGGTGCTAAACAAAAGAGTTGTTATATTTGCGCTGTTTAGAAAGATAAGAGGCATTTTATATAACCACCTGCTATAATACATGCATGAAGGATGAGAACTAGAGTTTTGCACTTGACTGAAGAGCATTGTAACCATTAGACTACAATTTACTTCAAGGCACCACTTTCAAAGTGTCCCCAGTTGGAGCTGTTCCACTTTGTCTGAAACCACTGTGATAAAAAGCGAGTTTGTGAGAATGAATCCACTGCTTGGTACTGATGCTGCTTTTCTGCATAGTGGAACTGTATACATTGTTTATAGCATTCTCATATATGTCAAAAATGTATGATTATGCTAGAGAAGGAAATGTTGGAAAGAGAACAAATCTGGAATTTGTCCTTTCTGCTTTTTCCAAATATTCCTTCTCTTAGTGATTAGAATAGTTTTTAAGACTTAGATTTGTCTGTACTCCCCACAGTGAGAGGAGAGAATTATGCCAAAGTGAACAACTGAACCACTGCAGCAGGGGGTCCGCGGACTCCTTCATGTGCTCTGGTGCTGATGCAGAACTGAGAGCACGTGTCTGTGCTGTCCCTTGCACTGGCATTAATGCAAACAAGTGAGCAGCCAGGTCCAACTGAAGCCTTACAAAACTAGTGATTAAGTTTTGGGCAGATCAGCTTGCAGAAAAAAATCACCTCTGCACATGCAAAGGAGTGGAAGGGATTGCATGGCATATGGTAGAGGTGGAGGGAGGTACAGTAGCCCTGAGAGATGGCAGCTCTAGTGGGTAGTGCCTGAAAATATTTTCAGCAGAATCAATAGCCCGTGTTTGGTATAAGAGGAGATCTAGTTCCTCTTCTTCTTCATCAGAATATTTTCCCATAGATAAGTTTTCTAATCCCATATTTCAAAACTGAAAACTGAAATAAGTAATTTGCCTCTGAAAGTGCTGACTATTCCAATGTCTTCAAAGGCACACTTAGACTACATTAACATTTTAACCAGAAAGTTGAGCTAGAATTTAAACTACAAATGTGGTATCTGTGAAGAAATAGCATCAAAAAAGGTTTTCAAATGGGAAAATCACACCCGTGTTCTAATTACTTCACCATACACTTTTTAAGATGGGAGCAAATCATCGTAAGTGCAATCACACAACACCTACAGGATGGACATGGGATCAGACCCAGCCAGCACGGGTTTAGGAAGGGCAGATCCTGTCTGACCAACCTGATCTCCTTTTATGATCAGGTGACCCGCCCGGTGGATGAGGGTAAGGCTGTGGATATGGTCTGTCTGGACTTCAGCAAAGCCTTTGACACCATCTCCCACAGCATACTCCTGGAAAAGCTGGCAGCCCACGGCTTGGACAGGGGCACTCTCAGTTAAGAACTTGCCGGGTGGGCAGGCCCAGAGAGTGGTGGTGAGCGGTGCTGCATCCAGTTGGTGGCCGGTCACTAGCGGTGTCCCCCAGGGATCAGTGTTGCGCCCAGATCTGTTTAATATCTTTATTGATGGTGTGGATGAAGGGATTGAGTGTATCATTACCAAATTTGCAGATGACCCCAAGCTGGGCGGGAGTGTCGATCTGCTGGAAGGCAGGAGCGCCCTTCAGAGGGACCTGGACGAGCTGGAGAGATGGTCTGATTCCAACAGGATGAGATTCAACAAGGCCAAGTGCTGGGTCCTGCACTTTGGCCACAACAACCCCCTGCAGCGCTACAGGCTGGGCACAGAGTGGCTGGAGAGCAGCCAGGCAGAAAGGGACCTGGGAGTTTGGATTGACAGGAAGCAGAACATGAGCCAGCAGTGTGCCCAGGTGGCCAAGAAGGCCAATGGCTGCCGGGCCTGTATCAGGAACAGTGTGGCCAGCAGGAGCAGGGAAGTGATTTTTCCCCTGTACTCAAGACTGATGAGGCCACACCTGGAGTACTGTGTCCAGTTCTGGGCCCCTCAGTTCAGGAAGGATATTGAGGTGCTGGAGCAGGTCCAGAGAAGAGCAACAAGGCTGGTGAGGGGACTCAAGCACAAGTCCTATGAGGAGAGGCTGAGGGAGCTGAGGTTGTTTAGCCTGGAGAAGAGGAGGCTCAGGGGAAACCTCATCGCTCTCTACAACTACCTGAAGGGAGGTTGTAGCCAGGTGAGAGATTGTCTCTTCTCCCAGGCAACCAACAGTAAGACAAGGAGGCATGGTCTTAAGCTCTGCCAGGGGAGGTTTAGGTTGGATGTTAGGAAGAAATTCTTTACAGAGAGGGTAATCAGACATTGGAATGGTCTGCCCAGGGAAGTGGTGGATTCTCCGTCCCTGGAGGTATTTAAGAAGAGACTGGATGTGGCACTTAGTGCCACGGTCTAGTAACCACGGCGGTGTTGGATCAAGGGTTGGACTTGATGATCTCGGAGGTCCTTTCCAACCTCGTTGATTCTATGATTCTATGATTCTGTGATGAATTAGATTTGATTTAACTATGTCTTCAGGAAAGGGATATATGAAAAGGAAAATAACTTGAACATGAGCAATAGAATCTGAGTTAATTACCCTGCCAAAACTTTCTTTCTTCTACTTATTTTTTTTATTTCCACAATACCTTTCACTTAACCAAACAAGTATCTTTTGGCATTACCAAATTCATCCTCTCCCTCTGACAGCTATTACATATGTAAGAACTATGTTACCTCTTTTGGAAAGAAATTGCCTCTCAGTGTTGTGTGATTGACAAACAAATTCCACTCCATCTCTGGTTATCAATTTAACTATTGAAAAAAACAATCTTATTTCCAATCCTAAATCCCCACAGTGCGAGAAAGGAAGAATCATGGCATATGAGATGTCTAAACAAAGCACTGTAAAGGTATGATTGTATTTAAGCTGGTGGACAAGAACACTCAATTTGTGTGTGTTCATGTGTGGGTGTATTCATTTCAACAGACATCCATAAAGCTAAATTAAGAAAGAAAAGGGTCCATGCAATTTTTTCGCTAGACTCCCAATTTCCTGCTCTTGTTACATAACATTGTAGTCAGATAAGGATTAAAGATATGGTGCTTCTTCTGTGATGCAGCACAAGATTGGTCTAGTTAATCTAAAGTCAATTCTGAATTTTTGATGAATTCTTCACACAAAACCGCCAGGGGCACAACACCGTCCTGACTGCTGTGCCAAAGAGGAAACCAAAGTGCTAACTGAAATTTTTTTCCCCGTGTAGCAGATGAATCTGTCTGGATCCCCAGCACGGGAGGTGTATGTAGAAGCCATATCTCTGGAGACAATGACATGTGCGGCATTCCCTGTGAGTCTGCACCAGTGGTATTGAAGTTAAGACAGATCTTGGAGTGATTAAAACTCATACATTTGAAATTAATATTTCAAAAGCAGCTTAAAATAACCCCTTGGAAACTCTCCAGGTGGTGAGATATTCTGATGAGCTAGTATGCTCTTATTCTGAATTTATCCAGTCTCCCCTCTAAATTTTGAAATCTCCTCAGAACGTTCTTCAGTCTTTCTTTAAGGACCTTTCTGAATTCTTCCCTGCAATTAGGGCCACTCAGATAATGGATATAATCTACCTCTAACATTTCTTGTTCCCTTATTCTTTGGATCCCAGAGGATGCATTGGTTACCCACCTCAGTAGTCCTTCATAGCTGATATTAACTTCATAGTCCTCACAACTTCTCACAATCCTTAGTCTGTAGTTTCCTCTGATGCTTTTTTTTCAGGGTTTTTTTTCAATTTTTTTTTCGATTTCCTCTGAACCCTTTTTCACAGGCTGCAGCACTACATGTGTCATAGGTCTGGCTATACTAAATACAAAAACAGCATCATCACCTAGAGCTAGCCCCAGAGCTCCTACTTTCTGCCTAATGTATGTCTGTACTAAATGTCTCCATCTGATAACACACTTGTGCTCTCCACTGCAGTCTTAACTTTGTAGCTCTTTCTTCATATGGAACAAATTTCTTCTACTGCAAATAACTCTGAAAGTCAAGACATATGAATGCATAAGCTGCAATGGCATAAAGCATGGCAGGGACTACATGCCTTTGGTAATAAATGCACTCCTTTTATCCTTATTCCTAGCTGGAAAAAAAAAATCTACTTTTTTTCCCTCAATAATTTCAGATACTTATACACCCAGAAACACAGAGAAATGTGCATATCAATGCTGTTCTGTAGACATAAGTCTATTCCTTTAATGGATGAAGGTCTTAACTACTGTTCACTGAAAGATAGGACTAGGATCTTCCTTGCGTCCTGGCCCTCGATATCACAGACAGTGGTATCCTAAAACTGATTTAATAAATACATTCAGTTAACCTTCAAAGTTAAATCTTTTTAAGTGCAATGACTTCTCTGGAAGAACTAGGATAATGCTTATGAACCTCATAATTTCAATCTAAATGCATCTATAATAATTTTATGTCTATTTCTTCTTATGCCAACATTGCCTTTTAATTAAAAAAGTTATTTCCCTTCACCATGTTTATGCACTTGATATATTAATAGATTGCAATCATAGCCTCCTCCATACTTCAATCTACTTAGATAAACAAGTCAGCCTTCTGCAGTGTCCTTTCCATAAAGATGGCTTCTCTGTTTTTCTAGTCTTCTTAGCCTCTCCGTGCATCTGATCCAGTTACAGTTCATTGCTTTTGGACACGGGTGAGAAGAATCACCTCCACTGTAAAGCCTTGCAATACCAAAATGCAATGTCCATAGCCCTTCTCTGTCTCTACTGCCTATCCCTGTAGTAGTCCAGAAGTCTTCAGTATTGATGGAGCTTTTGACTTTGCATCAGTAAGTTCAAAATAACTCTAACACAATTTTGATTGTTCAATCAAGAAAATATTAACAAAGGTTGACTTGAAAGTTCATGAGCCTAACTAATAACATTTCAACCTTATACTTATATTTCAACCTGCCCCTTTCAGCACTACCTGTTCCAGACTTTGCTCACCTGTTTTCCTCACTTCCTACCTTCCTTACACTTTCTCCAGTAAATCCATTTTCTCAATTTTGCTTTAGGTTTCCCACATGGCACTTCCTCAGGCCCACTGAGGTAAATCAAACTGACAAAATCTACTCCCTCTGCCAGTCCCATGAGACTTTGTTTTGATTTTTTCTTTGTCTAATTTTCTCTTTGTTTTTGAAATTTTTTCATCTGTTCTTTCAAAAGTATCATATACACTTGATATGTGTACAACAGTTTTAATAATATTCTCAGTCTTTGACAACACTAGTTCATACCCCAATATTGTTGTCCTCATCTGATTACAAGACTTTTGAAAAATCTTTGTGATGTTTTAACTGGAGAATCCTTTGCTAGTTTTTTGAGATTATTTGATTTCCCCCAGCTTGAATGCAATAACATTTCTTGAGTGTTATTCCTGTCTCAGTTGAAGCTATTTATGTTTCAATAATCTTATTAACATTTTCCAGCCTTTTGCTCTCACTAAAACATCACATTATTTGAAATTTGAAAGTAAATATTATTCACTTAGTTTTGAGGCTAAGATGAAAATGCCTTCCGTGTAGAGGAAGAAGGTCTAGCAGATTTACTTTTTCTTTAGTTCTTTGCCATTTGTCTTCCTGTTCTCTGCAAGATCTACTTCATGTTGAGTCTCTGCTTATTGCTGACCTCCTTCTTGAAACTAATATTCATCCAGTTAGCTCTGAAGTCCTTTCCCGTAATTTTTTTCCGATTGGTTTGAGACAAATTTTAATAACATCAGCACCTTGGGTTTGATGTTGAAGTCCCTGAGACTTCATTCTACCTGAATTCACTGTCCAGTTCCCACATTTATTCAGGTTTACCCTCTTACTTAGTTACAGCTCTGTTTATATTTAGCCTTACATTTAGCTAAAGCTGAATCGACTTGTGATCACTAAACTGTTTTCTTTCTGTTGTCCATTTCTCTTAAATGCCCTTATCACTCACTAAAAATGAAGCCTAAAGTGGTATCATCCCCTGTTTTAGCAGTGACACTTTGGTGGAAGAAACTGTTTGCTTCTATGTAACATGGAATATCTGTATCATATCATTCTTATGACTGTTTATTTAGCAATTTCTATGTTTTTGTTGTCTTCTGCAAAGCTGTTGAAAACTCTGTTTCATCTCACATCTGTATCATGTTCTTGCTCCTGACAGAAATCACCACTGTTATGTCGCATCAGGATTAACACTACAGCAGAGGCAAGTGGATACTGTGCTTCAGTAAGAAAATCTTATTAAAATGTAAGCACATGTTTAATTTACAAATGTAACCAGTAATGTTTTTTAAAAGATTCCCACTTCCGCTGCATACAAACAACTGAGATCCTCTTCAGCTTTTTTAACTCTATCAGTCTCAGATATTGTAAGATTATGGGAGACTGCGTGATGATCATGTTGGTTCCCCCTTCACCTGCAACATAAGGTGTTGAAATTTGATCAACCGAACTCTCTCTCAAGATGTTTCCTGTGTAATAACAGAATATTTTTAAGTAATCAATAAATTTTGGATGTGAAGGTGGAGAATCCATCGCTTCCCGTGGTAATTTGAATTTGCATATTTTTAATTTGCATTTTTAGTTACATGATTATATGCTAGACTTTTAAAAATCCTCAACTATTGGATATTTTCTCCCTTTTATCATAATGCCTTCATATAATTTATCAGTCTTCCTTTTGATAAACTAATTGAGCAGTTCAAAGTTCATATTTTACAGTATTTTTTCCTGCCCTTGTATTTGATTGTTTTCTTCCATTTCCATACATCCTTTCAAAAATACGGACAGTCAGTCAAGATATTAATATGAAATGAGTCTTAGTGCTGCTTCCATTTCTAATGCAACTTGCTCTTCTCCTATTCATTTATACTGAGCAGCCTTATTAGTTGTATTTTTTCCTGAAAGATTCATAGGAGATTAGCGAGTCATTACCATTACCATTACTGGCATGTGCATCACAGGGGAGTGCTAGAGTTGTCAGCATATCCACATAAAAAGAGTGATATTATTTTGGCCTTGTCCTCTGACAAAACACAAAATATCAGTCACAAATGGTGCTGATGTGCTGTACCTCCATGCTGATATCGACTGTCTGAGAATTATTTTCAAAATGGTCCATGCACACTCGCACCCCCATGTAAGTTCACATGCACACGTGCACAGACACTACTGCTGCCTTGGGGGAGGAAGGAGCAGAGTGGGAGGGTAAATAGGGAGGGATTGTCTCTCTCTGTTGTGCAATCTGAGAGTAAAGTTAGAAATTAGATTAAAAAATTAGAGACTGAAGCACCTTGCTGCTTGGCTGCACTACTGACTATCATACCCTTAGAAGAGAAACATTAATGTGGTCCCTGATAGGTGACTCACCTGAATGAAGGAAAAATGCTGTGACAGTAATAGCTAGTGAGTGTGAGTCAAAATTAATATTGCAGGATGAGATGTCTACTTTCTTGAATTTAT
Source organism: Cephalopterus ornatus (assembly GCA_013396775.1). NCBI lineage: Eukaryota > Metazoa > Chordata > Aves > Passeriformes > Cotingidae > Cephalopterus > Cephalopterus ornatus. Next base: position 148,599 of record VZRE01005981.1, on the reverse strand, counting down.
AATTGCTTAGCAATGAAAATATGAGATTATAATCGTCAGATACTCTTCTTTTCCTGACTTGGTCTTGCTGTAATTTTCAGTGCTTACAATTTGTTTGAAATTGAAATTTAAGAACTGCAAAACTCAAATGTCAATGGAGTTTAAAACTGTCCTGTTACTAACACTATATAAACTGTGATTTTAAAAAAGCACTATAAAAAGAACAGCAGAAGAAACCTAGTAGAAATATTTGTCTAACGATTCTATCTACCAAAATATTACTTCTGGATGTACAAGTTTTCATAAAATAGAAATTTTAAAAGAAAAAAAGACAAACTACTGTTTCATGAGAAGATAGCACTCTGGGCCCCTCTAACTGGTTTAACAGGGTACATTCATCCATATATACAACAGTGTTTAAATTGTTTGTGACATGGATTTTTTATTGACATGTGTTTTTTGTTTAGAAGACCAAAAGCTCTGTATACTTTTTAGTACTAAAAATATTGTATTTGCACGTTCTGGACACTACAGAATTTTCTCCAAGGGATTCATTTTAGTCTCTAAATGCACTCACTCAGCCTCAAGTTTTTCAGGGGGAACGAGGTGAAGTTCACCGAAGACTCCTTTGAAGTTTGGGTAGAATATCGCTGTTCTAGCAGTTAAGCGATGTACAGCACCTTCTTCATTTTGCAGCTGTTGGAAAATCTCAGAAACAATAATGTTTTTGTCCGCTGCACTTTTCTATGTTTTCTAAGAAGCAACATGACTTACCTTATGTTTAACTGCGAAGTATAAGTGCAGTCTGTAACAAATAAATGTAAGCGGTGTAGGCTGGAGCCCTGGGATACATATTACTTATACATATCTTGTTGGTAACAGAACATAAATACTTCACTAAAGTCTCCATTTGTAATTTGTGCTGAACGTTTCTGAACATATGAAATATGAATTACATTTTGTAATGGCCCTTTGTGTTGAGGTCTAGCGGGAAAATATTGTTCTCCATGAGACAAAGTAAATTGCAATGATTCCTGAAGGGACTTGACTTTTGTACAAGAAAATACATTTAATCTGACATAGTTACTCTAATGATCTCTCATGTTATCTTTTATTGAACACAAAATGAGGTACAGCCATCAAAGCTTAGCATGCTACTGAGTGCACCATCATTAGAATACCAATATGGGGCTAAAGGGAATTTACTTAGCTCTACACACTTTTAGGGACTCACAAGTTCAGTAGAATGGTCTGTGTCACCTGGTATTTAAAAGAGGAAGTCTTGCAAAGTGTGGGTTTAGAAACATGAACTTGAAAGAAGTTGGAAACAATCATTCTTGCTTCACATGTATAAGGCATCAAGGGATGTCTCAAGAAGAGAGGACTAAGAGGGGAACTATTGCTGACTTCAGCTACTTAGTGGGACATTACAGAGAAGGCAGAGCCAGAATTGGTCAGCAAAAGAATGATGGTAACAGATTTGAGAGAAAGAAAATTCCATTTTGATATTAGAAAAAATATTTCACAGTGAGGTGAACAAACATAAAAAGGGGTTGCCCGGGGAGGCCATGGGATCTTCTTCTTTGAGGAATGTTCCAAACTCAACCAGAAAAGGCCATATACAACATGGTCAAAGAGAGCTACATCTCACTTCAAAGTCAGCCCTTCTGCGAGCAGCAGTTTGGGGCAGATGCCACCAGACATCCTTTCTGACCTACATTATTGCATGATTCTATGGTCTTATTCTATGTTTTATCATAATTATAATATATCTATTATATGAAACCCTATTTCATCTGTAAAATGGAGTACATTTATCTGTGACTGAAGAATACAAATACAATACAGTTCCATGTGAAGAACACAAAATTATTATTATTTTGTATTATAATTATGACTAATAATTGTTACAACCTGTGGGAGTGAAAGGGTAGGTCCACTCCGAGTACAGTAGCAAAGGATTGCCGTGGCTAGCTGGCAGGTCGCGGCATTCACTAAGTTCCGGGCGCTATGACGTAGTGGCGCAGGAAAAACGCGCACGCACTTAGCACTGGAGGTTGTGTGGAGTGAACTCTATTAACATGGAGACAGCAGTTTTTATAGGGTCTGCCGTGGAAGGGTCTGGAAGAAAAGCGGAGCTTACCGAACAAGGTAAGACTGGGAGGTATGAGTTTACAAACTTGGGAAGGATAGGTGGAGAAAAGGGAGGCATTTTCCAAATTTGAAACGGGGATGGTAACACGGACATATATGGTAACTGAGAGAGATTGTGACCATATAAGGAATAATAATATTAACAGAGCTTAAACCGATTATATACGAATGAATAACAAAATATTTAACAATTATAATTACATAACTTCTGTCTTAAACTTGTTGTAGAGATCTTCTGTAAAATGAGTCCCCACAATAATATTTCTTTACAGTTAAAATTTTCTTCCAGCTAGTTGTATAAGACTGAATCAGCTTCAGTATATGGTTTTTGTTAACTTCTTAAACTTTAAAAAATATTTGTAATTTTAGTGATTGTCATACACTAACTTCATCACTATTTTGCTATGTTCACACTATCCTTTTCTTTAACTGATCACTTTTCCTAATCTCAGCACACGATGAGACACCACTGTGGAGAAATGGCAAGGTGGGGGGAGAATTGCAACATATGTAAAGGAGGCCTGCTGAGGCTACACTTTAGAGACTTTTATTTTTTTCAGTTGGGTTTGGTCTATATTTCTGCCTAAAGAGGAATCAGACATTTTTCTTTTTTAATATCCTTATTCACAAAGTTTTGTTGTTTTGTTTTGTTTTTTTTTTAACACAGAAATATCAGCTCCAACATCAGAACAAGCTCAGAGGAAACAGCTGCACCCTATACATTGATTTTAGTTAAACTAGCACAGAGAAGGTGTTCCTGATACTTGCAAAGGCCTTTTGCAAAACCCAGAGTCCCATGTTTGACAGTATACAGTTTCTTTCTGGGTTTTTGGTGCTTTGAAAAAGAATTTGGGAAAGTGTCTAGACTCTAGTGATATCCATCATAACATTAAAGATTAAATCTCAGTTCATGATAATGAATGATATTGTAATTTGGAGTCCAGCAAAGCTTTGTGCATTTGTGTACTTTTCCATGCCCTCATACATTTGAATTGATTTCATGTATGATAGTGGCAATTACATATTGTAAGTTTGTAATGTTTGTTTTCATTATTATATCCTTTTAACATGTTAACTGTACTCTCACCTTGAACTTTTCATGAATGTGGGTTTTGGTTAAAATTGGTTTGGGGTCTTTATTTTCATTCTAGGAGATAAGGAAATGAGTGAAGTAAAAATTTTCAAGAACACTTGTTACTTGTGCAAGACTTTGTCATATTCAGCTTAGACCTTTACAGAAGTTGGGAAGAGTTAAAAACTTGTCCTTGGTAGCTTGACATAGCTCTTTGTAGTCGTTGTTTTTTCTTAGTTACTTTTCAAGTTACTGAATAATTTCGAGGGTTAGGATGAACCTTGAAGCAAAATAGAGGCAGGAAGGAGGTGTATCATTTAAAGGGACATAATTAATTGAGAAGATGCACAACTCTTAATTCTGGTTTTTAATGTAAACATAATATTCTCTGGAGAAGATTAAAGAAAGTCAGAAAAATTATTTACATCACTTTTCATCATAAAGCTGTATGTATACTTCTTTGCAATATTGTCTTTGACTATTTATTTTAGTTGAATTTTGTTATTTCTTAATCAGAAGGCAAAAGCAGGAGTTTTGCATATTTTAAAAAGAAAGTAAGACACGGTATCCTGGTCATTTTTAAATGAAGCTCGTTTAAAAGCATGTCATATCTATGTTTCTTGGAGGAATTTTACTCATAAAATTGCTCATTAATAATTTTTTGCACTTTTAATATAAATTACAGTGTAAGATTTCTTTCATATTTCTTTCAAATTTGACATGTCAGTGGTGTGTGGAACAGTTCTAGTTAAACAAAGAGTATAGAATTATTTATTTGATGCTCATGCTGTCAATACCCTGCCCATTGCCGCTGCACCTGCTGGCCCTGCGTTTGCTGCTGTGGCCATGCTTGACATGTTCTCACACTTTCCACCCAACCAGCAGCCTGCTTCCTTCTCCATCTTGGCGCATCACTCTATGAAGGCACGTGTCTGGGAGGTAGAACCATTGGCCTCTGGAATACAGAGAACTCCTGCCAGGGACTTAAGAGGCCCAGAGGCTGCAGCCCTCTGGTTTCTCTGCGTCCCGTCTGGCACCATCATCAGCTCTGGATCAGGAAGGAAAGGTGTCAAACAGCACAGATGATGATGGAAGCAGTGCTGGTGAGTGGAACAGGGAGTGAGCCTAGTTCACAGCACTGAGTCACCCAACAGGAGTGTCTGCATGAGCTCTGTAATCTCGGAGTCACATTATCTTGGCATCCTGCTAGTGGCTGCCTACCTAATTTAGTGATATGTGCTTCCGCTAAGTATTTAAAATTTGCAGTTCAGTAGCTACATGAGCTACAGGTGATAATTTTTTTTTTATTTAGTAGCCCCTGTGAGATTTTTCCTCCATGACTTTGTCTGAAACCTTTTTGAACCTGTACAAAATGTTGACATTTACAACATCCATCCATTTATACCATGTGGCAATCGGTTCAACAAACCTCAGCATCTGCCCAGTACTTGCCGTATTCATTTAAAAACTGAGTAGTTTCTCTTTCTACATCATGACCAAGACCCATTTACTCCCATGGTCAGCTCAAAAAATGTTCTTTTTTTTTTATATTTAATGAAATAAAATTGATAGTTTTATAAGTATTTAATGTTCTTTGACAACAACAAAATACTATTTAAACCCAAATGATAATTTTCTTTAACCCTAACAGCCTAACAACATAGGCAGGACAAGTTTTGTAGAAGTAATACAGACCCATTGTTCTAATAAATGATCTTACTTATAAATCTTATCCTGTCAACTGAGCTAATTGTAATTTAAAATTTTGCAGTTGTAGTCACTTCTACAGATGTTTTTGTAGCATCATGTTTGTCTCTTATTTTAAAACTTGACAGATTTTCGGTCAAGAAAGTGTAATAGGGAAGGCAATATATAAATGAATATTTTTCTTTTACCAAGAGTAAAACAAAGCATAACTGCTTTCCAAACACACAAAAGGGAACCCAGAAAGGTTCAGACCGTTTTAATCGTATGTTTGTGAAATGGAAATGACAAAAACCAAAAAGTTTGTGATTTATCATATACCACACAGCAAAAATTTCACAGATCTTGAAGTGCCATCTTGCCGCAGGAGGTACTCATGCACCAGAGAATTCATCAGACTAATTCCTATTTCTCAGCCTGGCCTAATTCAGCAGCCCCTCTTCTTGTATATAAAGTGCATACACACTCAAATTCACTTACACGTCAGATTATGTAACTCAGATTAAACATTAAGCACATGTCTAAATCACCTGGGACTTTAATTAGGCAACTAGTGAAAAAGGCTAGAATCCTAATGCTAGAATTAATTTTGAAAAGAAAGGCTTGGAATCAAGAATTCCAGCAAGATAGTATGAAAGAAAATTGATACCATTAAGTCCAAAATGCAATCAAAAAGCCATAATTAATCAGTAATGAAATAGTTCTGCTGTTTTAAATGACAAAATCAGTAATGAAATCCAAGAAAAAAACTAATAAACAATTAGTTTAAAAAGAGCTATTTAATTAATGATGTAGAATTTATACTAAGGAACTTAATTGCCAAGGAATACAGGTATACTAAGAATGTATCAATTAAGATTTTGTTGCAATCGGGTTTCAGGCCAGAAACTTATAATGTTAACTATCTAGCAATGACAAAAGAAATCCCAGTAACTGCTACAAATCTGTTTCTATAATATAACAGAATTTGGAAAAGCTGATTAAAAGTCGGAAGTGTAACACTTTGTTTTAAAGGCAGAAGAGAAATACTGATCAAATTTTTGAGTTCATGTCTTTATTTTTAACATTATCTAGAACAACATTAAAAAAGAGTGTCTACTGAACTTAATCATTAAATCAGCAAGTCTGCATGATTTTCACGTAGAATTCCAAGGCACTGCTTTGAGAGTAATAGCTGACACTGTTTTAATAAGTTTAATAAGAACTGAAACTGTAATGAAAGTGCTGGGAATGGAGGTATAGACACTGTTGTGTGGTTATTTTCAAAGGGAAGTGTAATGGTAAGGCTAATGGTCAATAGTTGGTCGCTGGAGGTGTAGTAACAACATAAAGCAAATTACATACCAAAGAAAGCAAAAAGATTCAATTTGCAAGTTAAGAGATTCTTTGGTTTGTAGTTTTGTTGGGCTTTTTTTAAGACACATTAAACTACTAGAAACGAAAGCTTCTGATTAAATACCATGGCACAGAACATAGTTGGGTCTCCAGCTATTTGGTAATATCTAACATTTCTACAGAGGTTCTTTGCTTTTCCTTCTCTGAATTCTAATAACTGCATGGTAGCCGTTCTTACAAAGGGAAGGATTTGAGCTGTAAACATTTCCTTCTCTTCCTGCTCTTCTTTCAGATAGGCAAAAGACAGTGCAAAGTGATGCAATGAGGTGTTGTACCTGAATTTGACCCATTTCTGCATCTGTGATGTTTATACATAAAATATGCTTTCAAAAACAGTGAGATTAATACAGTTCCTTTGCAACACTTCCTCCTTGTGTTGTTTTTATTTGAGCTAAAAGAAATATTAAGCTGCCTTAAAATGTAATTGTATTATTCTGAAGTAATGGAAAAATGTTTTCTTTTGTGGTGGAAAACTGAAAATACTACAGAATTATTAGATTAGAGAAAGAACAAAAAAGGAAAACAACTGTAAAAATTTCATCCCACTGCTGCCACTGGTACCAGAGTTGCTCTAGGCAAGCACTTTTGTGCCTGGTATGTTATGCCTGTAAATCCAAAAGTTTTGACCATCACTCTTCCTTACTGCTAACAGAAACTTTAAAACAATATTATAAATATTAACAGAAGCAGAATTTGTCTCAAGATACCAGTATGATTTGTTCAACAAAATATTTACAGTGTCTACCCACATTGCAATTAAATTAGGCATGTGGCTCATGGGATTCAGTTCAACTGCAGGAGTGCTCAACAGAGGAAGAATTTGCTTATCCTTAGTGATAAATATGTATTCTGACCCTCTGTTGTCTAGCAAAACACGCAGAGAATGGATAACATTGCATGTAAATGCCTAATGACAAGTGGCAGGATTAATGCGACTAAGCCTGGCAGTGAGATAGACCTACTTGCTGCATATTCTGCTAATGGATCAAAAGAAGAATTGTACTTGCACAACGAGTTGCAGCAGAGGTTAATGCATCTTGTAGAGAAAGGGAAGATCCCAATCTCCTAACAACAGCTCATAGGAAAAAAATCCCTCTTTGGCTCTTCCTAGGTCAATTATATCTACAATCTAATTGTTGGGTTTTGCTTTAGTTCAAAATATAACATGGCTGTCTACATGGTTTGCAAGCAGTTCCTTGTTCAACAGAAATATCACTTGTTTTATTAATTGCACCTCATAAAAATCAATGATAACTGTACCTGTGCATGTAAAGGTAAAAGAAAGTTTTATTTTATGATTTGACTTGGTTATAGGCAACCTTCATGTGCTTTGTGTGGAAGAGGTGGGGTTTGGGTTGTTGTTGTTTTTTTAATTTTTATTTCCTAAAGAGAGATGACTCAATCTTTTACTATTAAAAAATATTCAATTTTTTTATCCTAGATTTTTATTCAGAAGATGATCCATCTCAGTGAGAGAGAACATTTTTTACATTTAAAATTTATTGACACATTCTTTGTAGGAAACACAGCCCTGCTAGGAACAAACCATTTCGAGCACCATGCCAGATCTTTCTGTCTTTTCCTACCCCTCTTAATACAGATGAAGGATGTGAAAGTGTGGCATCCTGCCATGGCTGTGCAGTGGTCTCAGGAGGGGCAGATAGATGATATCACCTTCCTGGCGGGAGAAAGAGGCCAAAGGTCTGTGAGGATGAGGGTGAGCTGTGCAGGAATGAGGATGCTAGCATGAATTTCAGGACATTCATTTTGAGCATGCTAGTGCTTTCTAGCTGCTGTGCTCAGTGCCCACAGCTCTGCCTCACAACCTGCTTTGCCCACATCCCCAGTGCCATGCCCAGGAAGATACTCACTGACACTCCATCCTTCATCTTTACCCATACTGAGGGACAATCTTCCACAAAAATGGCTCTGAAAATGATCTTCTGTGACTTTTTCATGTCACTTGATCTCAGCCACAGGAGGACTCACCTAGAAAGCTGGCAGCCTCCTGGCAGGAAAGCTCTTTTTGCCTGAAGGGAGAGGACCTCACAGGGTGCACTGCAGGGATGCACTGTATCTCCAAACACTCCTACTGCCTATGGGGGCCTGCCCCCATAGGCAGTAGGCTGGCTTCATGAACCAGCTAACAGAACAAGACAGAGGTGGGCAGGCTGAGAGTCAGCTCTACATGGCCTAGACACTTCTGGTTATGCCAATTCAATTTCTCCTCTTTGTCCCCTAAAGTACAACATCTTTATGGCCTGATACCTCTGACTTTCCCAGATTAGAACTACTCAGCCAATGCTGGTGTTAACTGCAGTCTATTTGATCACTTCTACTCTGTTCCTTTCAACTCCAGGACCACCCATGATTCGCAGCCCTCCAGCCTGACTCTGCTCTGTCATGGTATCTGGCAGCCAGTCAAGTTCACTGCTGGCATTTGCTGGCACAAGTGTCATTCAGCATTTTCCTGTGAAAAACATCACTGTTTCAGGAGTGCATGGGAGCTCATATGGCTCACGAAAGACCACATTGTCTTGTGGTCTGACAATGCTTTTGTATTTCTGGAGGCCTCTAACAGACAGCATCTGCCTTTCCACAGCTGACTCACAGCAGCCCTGCTCTCCAGAGGGGTGCCAGCTAGTACTTTCAGTTTCCATGGTCTGCCCAGGTAGCAGAGGGGGTGGGGGAAAGAGCCCCATGTTAGGAACTGAGGTTACTAGTCACAGTATATTGTAAATAGTTCTGCAAGCCCTGGTGCTGGCAGAAAGTTTGCTTTACCACTTTCCTGTACAGAGCAGAGTGCACAGACAGTTGCACTTAGGCAGCATTATGAAAATTAGTCCTGGAAGGAGGCCTAGTGTCATTGTTCACAGTATCCTCAACAGCTACCAAATACTCAGCATTTGCAGGAATATTTTTAAGTTGCCATAACTGAATATTCCCCTTTCACAGAATCCACAATTTCATCTGATCTCTTACATTATATGAACGCTCACACACATTGCTCCCCATAGGTGAGGAATGCTGTTCCAGGAGATATTCCACTCATAAGAATATCTGCAATTTCAGACCAAAGGTCCATTTCACTCTGTATCATGCATCTAGCTATGGCCATGAATGAACGCTTAGAGAGAAAACATCAAGGAAAAGCTTGGGGTAGTATATCCCTACAGTATCTCATCCAGCTTCCAACAATTTGCAGAACAAGGCTATTTAATCTCTTCTTGTACAGAAATCATTCCTTACTTCAGATCCCCTTCCCGTCACTGTTCTCTGCGCATCTGCTAGTTTTATAATATGCCCTTTTTTTTTTTCTTTTTTCCTGATGAAGAGGGTCAGAACTGCACACACTATCCCTGGGCACACCAGTGTTTCATATAATGATGTGATAATGCTTTCTATGTTGTTCTCTATTTCTGTCCCAAGAGTTCCTACTGGTCTACTTGCCTTTTGATAACAGCAAAGTACCAAGCAGGTGTTTCCAGAAATCTTACAAAAAATCCTTTTCTCACTAATACATATTCAAAACATAAAAAACAGCCCCCTCCCCCTGCCAAAAAACTCAAGCAAAAGAGTAATTTCTGTCTAATTATAAAGGTGTAAATTTTATCTTTTCCAAAGAATAAAAGGAAAGTCATGCACAGTACAGTCCTTACAATACAAACAAGTTCGTATTCTTTCTGCCATATTTTTTTCTGGCCATTCTAGGGCTGAATGAATTCATTATATCCATCTATGGATCTCTCAGTCTTGAGCATTCAAGCTGTCATTCTAAAATTTTGTGTGCATTGTCCTCTGTGTACTTCCTGCTCACACTATGAACTTACTGTAGTGAAACAGTCCAATTAAGCCAGAAAGCCTCTAAGGTTCCCTGCACATGTATTGTGAGGGGTGTGGATATTACCTTCATACTTATGACTTCCTGTTAAAGAATATTCAAAACCTTTTCTTGAGAAGTCTGCACATTTCCAATGTTTGCAAGAGACCTTCTTTGCAACTGCACAATTTGGTGTAGGGAAGATCTTTTTGAAATAAGTTAATGTAATTAAATCCAGTTTCCACTGGCTACAAAATAATGAAAAATTGCCAGTCATTGATCAGCTTGACAGCATCAACCAGGTAAAGATATAAATATATACATATATACATATATAAAGACATCTTGTTACTTAAAAGTGCATGACCTGGAGAACAGATAGCAGAGGTTCATCCTTGTGGCTCCAGGTTACCTTCAGAGCATCCCCTATCCCTTCTCTGCATTTCGATGATGTCATGATAAGTAGATTGAGGAGTGAATTCTATATTTCTTCATAGACAAATAAGACTGTTCTGAACTAGAAATGTTTTCTGAAACAGGTTATTTCTCCTAGAAACTGTCCTATTAGGATCTCCATCTACAGTACACAAAAAGGAAGCAACTTCAGAAGAGTATTTAGAAAGAAAAAAAAGCCTCTTAGTCTAAGCTTGGGCCAGGAGTCTGAAATGGTCAACATCAAAAATCTGTAAAATCCACTTGGAGGCCATAAGGAAATACTGAAGTCCCCTAAGCATGATGTTTCTTCACAGAACCGTTGTCCCAATACTTAGGAAATGTTTGACTCCAAATCAACAAATTCAAGGTGTGTGCATTAGAGGAATTTGAATTTGCAAACGAACAGAATAGTAACTCCCAGAAGCCACAGAAAGCCAGGCACTTTAGTGCTCTTTTTCTGACCTTCAGGTTAAATTTCTGCATAACTTGCTGTCATTATGTCTACCCTGCTTGTAGAAGTATGAACAAATCAGAGAAGAAGTTGGCCCAGGAGACTTTTTGAGGCCTCAACCCAATGCAGAAGCACCGTAGTCCAGGCTGGGGCACTGTGAAAACTTGAGTAGAGATAAACTCCAGATTCTTCTTTCATCCAGCCCCTTACCTTTTTAAGCGAAAGTTATTATTTCTAAGCAAGCTGATTCATTACTTTGGATTTCTCTTGCTAATTCAATGCCACAAAAAACCCCAGGTTAGGGCTTGGTAAGGAGCCTTTAGAAGTTGAGAAGAAATCTGCCCCAAAACAACAGCAGCAACAGCTGGAGAAACCAAAGCAGTTCCACAGAAATTAGGGGGATGGTGGAGGGCAATTACTAAGAATCACAGAATAGAATTTTAGAATATCCTGAGTTGGAAGGGACCCACAAGGACCAATGAAGTCCAACTCCTTGCCCTGCACAGGACCAGTGTCACATCATGTGCTCGAGAGTATTGTCCAACACTTCTCGAACTCTGTCAGGCTTGGTGCTGTGACCGCTGCCCTGGGGAGCCTGTTCCAGTGCTCAACCACCCTCTGGGTGAAAAAGCTTTTTCTAATGTCCAATCTAAATCTCCCCTGACACAACTTCAGGCCATTCCTTTGGGTCCTGTCACTGGTCACCAGAGAAGAAATCAGTGCATGCCCCTCCTCTTCCCCTCACAAGGAAGTTGTAGGTTTTGATGAGGTCTCCCCTCAGTCTCCCCAGGCTCAACAGACCAAGTGGCCTCAGATGCTCCTTGTATGGCTTCCCTCTCAAGACTCTTCACCATCCTCATAGCCCTCCTTTGGATGCTCTCTAAGAGCTTAATACCTTTCATATATTGTGGTCCCAATATGCAATTGTTGACTCCTTTTCTCCTTCTGTACCAGACTATTTCTAAAAGTGGGATCACATAATACAGTTTTACCTATGGAGATCAGGCCTTCTCAGATATCTTGAATGGACTCTGGTAAAGTATTCAGGGTGACAATTCATTGTGTCACTGTCTATAAATGCTGTTAGAGCTCTGAAATTTAAACAAAAAACTCCACATCACTAAAATGTCAATTTTTATGTTTGTGATCCAATTTGAGATCAATAATTGCTTAATGAAAGGAAAGAAACTCAGACTTCTACTCAAGAAAATGAGAACCTTTTAATACTATCTAAATTTTCTTTGGTTTTGATTTTTTTTCAAGTCATTGTTTCCATTTGTTTGCCAAAATTTTCTTGTCAGAATTGGACTACTTTTGCCAAACTTTTCACTCTAAATCCAATTTTTGACCAAAGTCACATTGAAAGATTTCAGCCAGTTCTAATAATTTGGTTTTGTGTCTGTGATGGTGCTTATTGACTCTAACAACATTTCTGTAGGCATTGTACACATTCAGAAATAACAGTCCTTTCCCCATGTCTGCTCTCCAGGTCTCCTTTGCTCACTTCCACTAATGCTAATCCTGCGATGAGAACAGCAAAGCAACCTACGAAGACCACCTAGCACTATCATCCAGTGAGACTGAGCAATGAGAGAAGCAAAATATCCAAGCTCCTCCTTATCATTTAGCTTCCAACAAGCAAAGAGAGCTCTTAGAAACCTTAAAAGAAGGAATGAAAAGTATACCTAGGGAAAACTTGGTAGCAAGAATTTCCATACATTTTTTTTTTCCGACCTAAAGAGTGACTTCATAAAGCATAAAATGCATGAAGCTAACTCAGCTCTTTGGAAGAGAAGGACTGATGCAGCCTAGCAGAGAGAAAGAATTGTTAAGAAAACCACACCATGATAATCACAGTCATCTTACAGAGGACTGGACCTGAAAGATCTTAGGAGTAAAGCTGAAGTTAAGGTTTCAAGACTCATCAATCCATTTGGAGACCACTTACCAATCCGTACTGAATTTGGGTGATGCTCTGTTAAATTTTTTAAGGTATGGCTTCACAGATGTTAGGGAAAGCAGTATGTTCTCACCTGCAGTATTATGAATAAACAAATTAGTTTTTATGAACTAAGCAATCTCTTAATAAGGTAGAGTGAGAGAAAATTGTCCCAACTGAAGGAAATGGCAGAATTAAGCAAATTTGATGTGAAATTTAGAAGTTTTCTGAATCCTGAGAGTTTTCTGAGTCCTTTAATCTCTGAGGCTTTCAGAGATTAAAGTAAATTGCTTTGACATACAATATGCACTTTATTAAATTCAGATGACTGGAGGGAGAAAATCTGGGATTTGATATCTACATTCACCCAAAGAAATGTCTTAACAAAGGGACAGCAGCCAGATTTAAAGGAAACAAAGTAAAACCAGGCATTCTATATATGCAAAATCCTCATGAGGAAAAAAAAAAAGCCCAACACATTTTCCCTTGCATTTTTTTAGTAGGAAGCAAATTCCCTAAGCAGAGCTTGAAAATGTGAAATGGTTAAGAAGTCCATTATCATTCATGCTTCAGCAACTTCATTATGTACACAGGCCCAGTCTTTTACAGGCTAAAAGAGCAATTCTGATCCATGCTGCATGCCATCTATAACGTAGCCTTGCTGAAATACCAATAACACTAACATCTGTCTTGTGCAATGTTAAAAGGGAAAAAAAAGGGGAAAGATTCCCATAGATAAAATGCTCATGAGGATGACAAAAAAGGAAAATACAGAAACCTATGACAGACAAATTTTATTAATGGCTCGACCATATGCATCCAGGGCATAATTAACTATTCACAGGTGAAATTAGCAGATAGGAGTGTCTGTCATGAGCAAATTGAATAGACCCTGATTATATCAATAGTTTTCAACCAGTGTCCCCTGGTTATCAAACTATCAAATAAATTTGTCCACTCTCTCCTTCTCTGGGAGGAGGGGGTTAGGAGGAAGGGAGAACTTTAATTATCCGGCCACGGTATATGGCAGGTCATTAATAAAACCTAGTTATCTGGCTGCAGGTTTTATAGTTTTACTGTTATCTATCTTTTATCTAAATAAACATTTGGAAAATGTCCTTAAAATTACTGGAGATACTTTGCCACTTCTCCACCAGATATTTGAAAATGAAACTTTGCTGGATTTTACTATACAATGCATGGCGTCACCTCAAAGACTCCCACCTTCTTCCTCCTACTACTATAATGGAATTACAGAGTTTGGCGGTACATACATTGATGGATCTAACCAACCTGCAAATGCAGATAAGGGTAAAATCACTTGATGGGTTAGTTCTCCTTAATGTATATTTACTCAGCCTTTATGTTATGTATGCATTTTTTACTTTCATGCCACATATATCAATGACAAATGTAAGAATTGAAAAGCCAGTAATAACATAAAAGAACAGCATTTTTTTGTCTGTGGCACAATTGCCAGAGACAGTATCTTTTCATTTGAATAAAGAATAGTAGGAAATTAACATTTTTGGGGTCCTGGTCCTGATTCAGTTTCAAGTACATCCCATTTCTAAACTCAAATGGACTTTTATGATACAATAGAGGATTCCAATAATAAAAGCCTTACATTTCATTTACGCTGTACTTTTTCCACAAGTATTATAATGATGCTTCTCATAAAAGAATGTGAATGTTTATTTTATATATATTTACACAAGTTCAGTATGGAAGTGTCCTGTGCAAAAATGTTTATTTTGAGTAAACTAACTCATAGATACATTTCCCCATCTGGCCATTTTCAATATCTTCTCTTCTGTCTACAGGATATAGTACATATTTACTTGTTTTTAATATTACCTATTTTCCTTTCCTATTGACCTTCAGAAATGTGAAGATCATAGCATTCTATTAATTAAGTCTTTGTTATCCAGTAATTTAAAAGGGGATATATATTCTTATTTGGGTTTTTTTGGTTGGGATTTTTTTTGCATATATGATCTTTCATAGTTCTGAGAACATTTTTCTACAGCTTTTAAGTTAAAAAAAAAAAAAGAAAAAAGAATTTAAATCAAATGGCAGGTTGGTGAAAGCAACTTAATTCCCATTTTCAAAAACTGTAAGCCTCAAGCATATATTGCAGGTTTCATTAGTAGCATGATTAATTCAGATGAATACTTTCCATGTGACCTAGAGCAAAGTGACACAGGGTGCACTGCTGGGATGGAAATAAAAGGAAAGCTGTTGTACTGAAGTTCCTTTAGAAGTAAATTAGGATTACAGAAAACCCCTATGTTAATGCTGTATTAGATAGAAGAGGAAAAAACGTAGTGAGACCTTTTTATGATTTTTCAATTGCACCACTTCAATTTCTTTCAATACAATACAATTACTCCAGATTTAAAGAGGAAAAACATTGATAGAAGAGTGAAAAGTCTCTATTCCTGATAGATCTCTGCAGAAGTCAGAGCTTGTGTTCACAGAAAGCCCAAGGTAAGAGCAGAAGAAGAGTTCTAGCTGGAAGGGTCAACCTCCTCTTTTGGAGTGGAACTTGGAAGAGGGTTTATATACTTTTTCCAGGTGGCTTACAATGATTTATTTCTAACATCTAAACTACAGACAAATAGAAGTTTTAATTACGTTGACATTAATGTAGTTTCATTGAAGTCAAAGAAACTATCAGCTTGTCGAAGATCTAGATCTTTCGCAATGTTTCATCTACACAGTTTAGAAATGCAGAAATTTGAAAAAGTACATGACTGTCACAAAAGAAAAGGAAAAAGCATCCATCAGTAAAAGACTAATGCATTACTTGCAATTTCTAAAGAATAAATTTCTGGTCAGGTGTAGTAATCTGGTAATTCTTTGTTGGCTGAGGTAAGTTAATCAAATCCCCTTAACTTTCTAAAAGATATAAATCTGAAACACCTCTTTCAATAGTGATTTTATCAAGGAATTCACCTTTATATCAGTTTTGCTAATTATATATTGGCATTACTTTTATATTTTCTGTATTAACTGTATAATATAAGTAAAGATTCTCTTCCGTTGCAATTATGGTTGCTCCGTTTTCCCTACATTGAGCTTTGGTGGTGATATAATTAAAAAATGGTGCTTTGCACAGGCAGTATTGCACATGGTGAAAAATGGTAGCTATTTCCACACCTCACAGATCCAGCTGCTATGAGCATTAAAAATTACTTAAAACACAAATTTATCGCATCGTGATTACAATGGATTGTGTTGTTATATATTAATTGAATTGTAAATTGCTGTTTTAAATTAAAACACAGCTTATTAGGAATGGCAAGAGAATAATAAGGGATGAAGTAATGTTTCATGTAATTGCCAAAATAAAATAAAAAATCTGAAGAGAGAGAGGAAAAAAGTATGTTCCAGACAACTACCTCTTTTGAAAAATTTCCCTAGAGCTATTGATGGACTGCGGGTTTCAGTGTCTTCAGTGAATAACAGCCTTTAGTCTCACAACTTAAGGAATTTTATGTAGCAAAATAATATTAGCCAGTAAGCCTGGAGAAGAACTATCTGCAGAAAAAAGACCATTTTTACAAACGTTATTTATAAGTTCCATCTCTATAAGAAAACAGAAAGACTGGCTGGCAGACACAACTGTGTAGGTGATCAGGAAGATTATAGGGAAGTCGGGAGGAAATACCAGCAGATACAAAAGAAAACAGTTTCAGGATGACATATTCTCAGCAAACGATGTCATCCAAGAAGAGGATGATGAAAAAGAGCATAAAAAGAACAGCAAAGCTGGTGAAGGAACTGAAGCACAAGTCTTATGAGAAAAGGCTGAGGGAGCTGGGGTTGTTGAGCCTGCAGCAAAGAAGGCTTAGGGGAGACCTTATCACTCCCTACAATAACCTGAAGGGGTGTAGCAACGTGGGCATCAGCCTATTCTTCCAAGTAACACACAATAGAACAAGAGAAAATGAACTCAAACATGAGAAAATGAACTCAAATTATGCCAGGGGAGGTTCAGATTGGATATCAGGAAAATTTCTTCCCTGAAAGGATTATCAAGCACTGGAACAGGCTGCCCAGGGAAGTGGTTGAGTCACCATCCTTGGAGGTATTTAAAAGACACATAAATATGTAGCTTAGGGACACAGTATAGTGGTGGACTTCACAGTACTGGGTTTACACAGTTAGCTTGTGAAGAAATGACTTTCCAGATTTAAAGTGTCGAGTTAATAAGGCAAAGTCATGAAATAGATAATCAGTTATCATATACCTAAGGGTTTGAATCCCATGTCTTCCTAAAAATCATACAGTAGTGGGACTATATTACAAATAACCTATCAGAATGGTCATTAAAGGTGATGTGTTATGGAAGATTAGGAAAGTTTTAAAGAGAGAAAACCTAGAAATAATGAATGAGTTCACTTGCTCCTCTGTAAACTGGAGGAATTGTACACAGGGGCATGATGTTTTCTGAATTTTGTACACAGTGATGACTAGTTCTTGGTGCTTAGCCAGAGAATGCACAAAGTAAGAAAAGGCCACAGTGTAATAGTAACCATAATATATTCAGATTCAAAATCCCATGGAATGAACAAGTCTCAGAATTTCAGTAAAAAAAGAGGCTTTTGAATACGAATTTAAAACAAGCTTCTAAACCAAAATGTTTGCAAGAGGCCCCATCCCTGGAAGTGTTCAAGGCCAGGTTGGGTTGAAGGCTGATCAACCTCATCTAGTGAACTGTGTCCCTGGCCATGACAAGGGATCTGGAACTACATAAACTTTAAGGTGCCTTCCAGCTCAAGCTATGATTCTGTATTGTTTTGAAGACCTTGTATTAGAATTCTGGTGTAAAAAGGATAATACCAAATAACTTGAAAACCATTAAATAAAGCTAAAGCTAGCAAGGCTACCAATCTAGTGACTGTAAATGAGGATGTTCAAGCAAGAGAAGATTGTCTTCTAGCAGAACAAGAACTGAGAGAGACAAAGAAGAAAGGTTTTATACGTATATACACACATGTACGCATGTATTTAGATAGTAAAAGAGCTACAACTGACAGGCTCCAGCTCTGCCAAAACTTACAAATTAGTTTTGCTTGAAGGAGAAAGGACAAGGCAGTTGAGAAGAATCGGTCATATTATCTTTACCAGATGTGTCAGACTGACTCTGTTTTGAGCAGCGAATGGATCAAAACCATTGTGCCGTTCTCAGTGCCCCTCCCTGGCATGTCTGAGATGAGCAGTGATGAGCAATGACGAGCTGCTGCTGGTCACCATCCAGTTCCTCGGCCATACAGGAGCATGTTGCTACCAGAACAGGTCAGATACAAGTGTCTGCTTCTACTGCTGCACACCAACCTAGAGCACTGCCCACAGGAAAAGTCAGAGTATTTCCTGTTCCAGGCAGGTCTTCATCTGAGTTGCCATGGTCAGAGTGTCTCATGGTTTCAAGCCAAAAAGCCTTGAGGAAGCGTAGAGAAAAAGCTTTCGTGTCTCTTGTTTATGGCATATCTAATGCCAGTCCTGGGTCTGCAGCTGGCTCTACACAAGGTAGCAGCAAATGATCCTTTTGTTCCTGACTAAAATTGCATGTGTATTGTGACCTTGGTGGGTCGTGCTAGAGCCTACCTAGGAGACTGGCTTTGTGGGTATTTCCCAGAACTGGGTATGGAGGGTAGACAAAAGTGAGTGGAATGGAAAACAGGTGACAAAATAGAGAGGGAGTGTTGGGAGCAGAAGGTTGTGAACATTTACTTCGGCTCAGTCACTAAACTTTCATTACTTTATCTACAAATGACCATGCTAACAGTATATGTGTGGAGTAGTATTCCTAGAAAGCACAGACAATCTGTCTGTACCCTATGACTGTGGAAATGTCTGGCTACGGAAGTGTCTCACAACTAACTTTTGCTTGAGAGGTCTCTTTAAAGATCACCTGGTTTTAACATCCTCACTAGGAACAGGGACATTTTTTACTAGACCAGATTGCTCAGGGCTCCATCCAACCCAGCTTGAGCACTTCCAGGGATAGGTCATCCACAACTTCTCTCGGAAACCTGTTCTAATGCCTCACCACTCTCATCACAAAAAAATTTCTTCCTTATGTCCAATCTAAATCTACCTTCTTTCAGTTGAAAACCATTCCCCCTCTTACTGTCACTACAGGTAGTGTCTTCTGCCCAGCTGTCAGTAAGCAGGGCATGGGTGCCCTTGTGCTTGAAGAGCCTGTCATGCTGTGTGTATGTGCTTGTGGTGCTTGGCAGGCAGCAACAAGTTGACATGCTCATGGAACCTCCTCCAGACTGCCAGGACCTTGTTGTCCCCAGATTCAGGCTGCCAAGGGCTTCCCAGTGTCACGTAGCCCATGTCCCCCAACACAGCTGTGTTTGTCCCATTTCGACAAGTGTAAAAAAAAGACACATAAGCGAAGGTAAGCTCCAACTTCGTACTGAGTTTCATTTCCGGCAGATGATCAGTGCCCTCACATGTTTCATAAGTAGATCTAAGGTGTCACACAGTGCATATGGAAAAAAGTTTCTCTTTCTACTGAAACCAGAAATACCCACTTATATAACCTCCCATGTCTTACTCATTATTATCTAAGACCTTCTAGAGTCCCACATCCACTACGTGAGAGGAGTCTAGCACGGTAATTTTCTTAGCCTATACAAAGATATGAGTTCACTCTGTCAAAGCTCAGCTTTCCTTAGGGACATCTAAGAACAGCTCAACACCAGTTATGTTGGTACTAGGAGGTACTTGCAAAACTATTGATTCATACATTTTTCAAGCATTAAACTTTCACAAGAGTGCATAGGTTTGATGCTGTATCCAATCAATCAGGCCTCTTTTCATCGGAAGACTTTAAAATCCAGGTACAGATAAAGGAGGGACTATTTAAATTCCCTATAAGGGAGTTGCATTTTTAAAGTCTATGTATGAGTCCTCTTAAGCACAGGAAGCGTTAGAACCATCATCCCTTACATATTGTGTTATTTCTTCAATGAAACAATAAAGTGCTTTTGCTTTTATGTACTTCATGGGAGAGATTGTTTGTTTTACTGTTTCTCTTATTTTGCAATACTCTAGCCTTTTGCTCTGTTGTTGGTTTTGGTGTTTTTTTATGTACTTCATGGGAGAGATTGTTTGTTTTACTGTTTCTCTTATTTTGCAATACTCTAGCCTTTTGCTCTGTTGTTGGTTTTGGTGTTTTTTTATGTACTTCATGGGAGAGATTGTTTGTTTTACTGTTTCTCTTATTTTGCAATACTCTAGCCTTTTGCTCTGTTGTTGGTTTTGGTGTTTTTTTTTCAAAAACACTGCCTTACTAAACCTATTTGGCTTAAGTACCGTGTGTTATGCCTTTACACACAAAAATTTTGAAAGAAAAGAAAGATCTAGCTGGTTGCTCTAAGGTTAAGGTTTCATGTAACACTAGCTATATTTTTACACTTTTTAGTATAGAGTAAATATTGGAGATTCTACTAAAGGGACAGTTTTGGTCAAGGGGTAATTTTAAAAAGAGGTATGTCTGTAAAAAATTTAGTGGCACTAATGTATTACAGAACATAAGAGTCATTTGTGTTCACACTGAGATGTTTAAACATTTGCCTCCTAAACTTTTAAAAGTTAAGTCACCTTTGTTTAGTCCTCCTTTCTGCAGTCAGTTAGTATAAACAACAAGCCAAATCATACCTCTTCATTCTTTTTATTCTTGTTTGCTAGTAGTGTTCTGGTTTTGCAACCAAAATCAAAGGATATACTTAAAAGTATCATATCAAAGACATTCTGAATAGATGAAAGTTTTAAGTTTCCAGATTTTTTTCGCCAGGATATATATCTAGCACTGTAGCCACATGAATGTAGAGTTGTGGCTCTGTAGCAGATTTTTAGAACAGAGCTACTTTTAAGGATAGCACTATTATTGTCAGAAAATGGCTTCATAATTTTAGGGGACTTATAGCTGGCTGTAGTACTCAAAACCAGAATTCTCAGCATTATGAGATGATCAGGGAAAGAAAGAAAAAAAAGATAATTTCCCAAACTATTTTTTAATACAAACTTAACTATGAATGTATTATACAAGGCTCTGGTGAGACTCTTCACACATTGTTATACATATTTCTGGCCACTCATTGAAAAAAAAAAAAAAACAGGAATAGTTAAATAGGAGTAGGTGTAAAAAAGGTCAAAAAAGATGGCTAAGTGAGCAAACAACACAGAGTACAAGAGGAAATATAAAAGAAGTTGTCTTGTTTAGCCTAGAAAAATGAAAGGTAAGAGGAGTTGAGACGGTGCTGTATAAATTCAGCAGGTGGCTATGTGCCACAGAAGGAAATGAGCTACTTAAGAAAAAGATAATGTTAGCAAAGAACAAATTAGTATAAAGCAGTCATGAATAAAATTAGACTGGAAATTAGAAAAAGATTTCTAAGTACCAGAGAAGCAAGGTTCTGGAACAGCCCTCTAATAGGAGTTGTGGAGGGCAAAACACCTATATAATGCTAAAACAGAGATTGAAATAAGTGTTAATAAGGGTATCTTGTGTAGTTGTCTACAACATGGAGGACTCTCTCGGTGACCTGTCAGTTTTCTGCCGTCTTTATCCTTTGTGGCCAAATTATTTGCTGAAAGGTCAGGAGGAAGTCTGGGTAGATCTTGTTTCTCCTATATCAAAGGTCAGCATTGCAAACTTGCAATTTTCCTTTTTATTCCATTTTGGCTTTAGTTTTGAAAATTTACCTTACAGAGGCTGAAAATATATATGAAATCTTTCTTTCTAGGAGAGCGAAAAAAAAGATGGCTGTTTCTAGCTTTCCTGGCTGCAGAAAAGAATTAAAAATCTATGTGTATTTTAGGAGATTAATAAAACATGTGACTATGAAACACCTAATATTTTTAGCTAATCTAACAACTTGGGGCTATAAATAATTTCTCATTCTCATTCAGATCCAGCTTCCTTCCCTGAAACATTACTCTCCTCAGTACTTTATAGCATGCTATGAAGTTACTTTCCCCTCAGCATAAAAAACCCTCTGTGCACCACTCAAATTATGGCCCCAAGCAGGCCTTTCTCATCCCCTCCAAAAGAAAGGATTGAGCTGTAGACTTATTTTGCTGGTATATGTGTCACCTGCATCACCATGTGCATCCTCTCAGATAGTTCATTAACAGTTTAAATCAAAGGAAAAGAGGCTTTAGAGACAGTCTGTGAGGAAGTGTAGAATCACAGAATTATCATAGAATGGTTTGGGTTGGAAGGGACCTTAAAGCTCATGTAGTTCCAAGCCCCCAGTCATGGGCAGGGACATCTTTCACTAGAGCATCCAAGTTGCTCAAAGTTGACTCGTTCCTTGCTGTTTTACCTCTTGGTAGGGAAGGATATGTTACCACTTCAGCAGCATCTATCTGGTGGTGTGGTCTGTGGGCACAACACTGCAAAGGGTCAAGTGTCAGTGGAAGCCACCGTCCTTGTGGATGCATTGAGCAAGTCAGTGAGGTTTCTGCTTGGTTTGCTGGGCTAGCCATCTTTCAGCCACCCTCCTGAGCTCTACCAGTTGAGGTCAAATCCAGTGGCATCACAGTCACCTGTGGTCCCCTACTTTAGACAGGTGGCTTCTTGGCAATGTATCTTATATCATGTGTATTTTTACAAAGGAGGTTTTTTTACAACACTCTTCAATATGGATCTTCTCAGGTTAAAATTGTTTCTTACCAATGGCAGAATTCGAGATAAGCCCCATCAGTCAACTGCTTTTCTTCCTAGCAGGTTAGAAACTCAGGACTTACACTATGTCAAACCTTCTATGGCTATGTGGTCTAGCTAATTAGAAAGGCTGAGTATAATTTTGGGATAAAGGCCACTGCTAGGGTATAATGTCTCAGATATTGTCGACACAGCAGAACCCCACTGTGTGTCTTGTCTAGTTACAATTATTTGTCTCAGCTATAATTTTCACCCAGTGTTCTCACAGCACAGATGAGAGACCCTCCATTGTTTCAGCATGCCAGCCACTGGTGAAGCTGTGCTCTGGACTCTCAGTAAATGTGATAAGACTTACGGCTCCATGGTAAATTCTTCAAAAGCTTCACTCTTAGCATTCTGGAAAAAAATACCAATTTTCCATAAATAACGTTTACAGAGGTCAAGTATTTAACAGACTTTTAGCAATTCCATGTTATGGTTTTGTTTCTTTAGTCACCTGGTTTCAACACAGTCTCATCCCTCAAAGACAGGAAAGTGTCAGTGTGTTCTTCTCCCGGTGTACTCTGGCAGCAAGACTGGAAAAAAAGAGAATCAGCTACCTTCTGAACATTTTGAACTGCATGCCTTTGCAGTTCAAAAAGGAATCTTTCCAGCTGTTTTCAAAGCTTTGTCATCTCTGTGATTCCCACGTCATGCTGTCATCCTTTTAAAGACACTTAAATAAAACTTAGCTGCACAGTTCTATCTGTGAAAGTAGCATTTATTCACCTGAGTCACAGGGAAAGGGGGTGAAAAACCTACTTGCATGGAAAAGGAATAGGTAAAAACAGAAATAACAACATTAAGCTGTGTTTATTGTATTTATTAAGTTTTTCTCATTCCAGAGTGGAAAAATTCTGAGTCATTCTACATTTCTAATTAATACTCAAGAACCCATTAAAGACATAGCAGTAGCTTCAAAGGCCCAGGACAGCCTGTGTGGATTTTTAGCGAAGTTTCCCATGAAAATCAGGCTTCTGTGACCTGCCCATCCACCAGGTCCTCCCTCCTACCACAGAACACGTTACTTCCTCGTAATTTCCATTCTGCTAGCCCATTTCAGTGAAAACTAATACTTGAGAAAGTGGCCAATGCACCTCTTTTCTGTTTCTCCAGCCTTCATCCCCAAGACCACTCTTACTGTTTTTCCAGGGGCTTGTCACCCAACCACAACAGGTACAGGGGAAGACATTACTGGGTTTTGCCCTACACTACAGTCCATGGGAAGAAATCCCTTGGCGTCTGCCAGCACATGGGTGCTGTGATGGTAAGACTTACTACCTGTGGTGGATTTCCTGTGGTGCAGGGAGACTGCAGCAGCGCTTTGGAGGACATACACCCTCTGCTTCTCCTTCTGGCTGAACTGTGACATTTCACCTTTGTGCAGCTTGACCAGTTAGTCACACAGCTTTTATCACGCTGTGTCATCAGTGCCCTGGCAGCCAGGAGGGCTGGGATGTCCTGGGATGCATCAGGCAAAGCATCACCAGCTGGTCAAGGGAGAGGACTGTCCCACTCTGCTCTGAACTGGTGTGACCTCACCTTGAATATTGTGTGCAGTTTTGGCCACCACAACATAAGAAGGATATTAAGCTATTAGACAGTGTCCAAAGGAGGGCAAAGAAGTGGTGAAGGACCTTGAGGGGAAGCCACAAGAGAAGTGGCTGAGGTCACTTGGTCTGTTGAGCCTGGAGGAGATTTTGCAGTCTACAACTTCCTCCTGAGGGAAAAAGGAAGGGCAGGCACTGATCTCTTCTCTGTAGTGACCAGTGACAGGACCTGAGGGAATGGCCTGAAGTTGTGTCAGGGGAGGCTTAGGCTGGATATTAGAAGCAGCTTCTTCACCCAGATGGTCGTTGGATAATGGAACAGGCTCTTCATGGAAGTGGTCACAGCACCAAGCCTGACAGAGTTCAAGAAGTGTTTGGATGATACTCTCAGGCACATGGTGTGACTCTTGCAAAGGGTCCTGTGCAGGACCAGTAGTTGGACTTCAATGATCTTTGTGGGTCCCTTCCAACTCAGCATATTTTGTGATTCTGTGATATATGAAGATCCACTGGAGTCCAACCCAAGACAACTGACATACACACAAAAGGAAGTAGCTCATGAGCAGAACCTGGTCCAAAACTTTACGTGAAGAACCACATTGCAATGGTGTGACATGATGTATTAAATTTAGCTTTGCTTTCTGAGATAAAAAGCCCAAAATATCCATGATGGTAGTTTAATTTTGAAAAGGAGATATGCACAAAAATGGGAAATGCAAAATAAAAGCAGTCAAAAGGCTAAAATTATCATAATAAATCTTTATCTCTTTAATATAAATTGTATAGTATATTTATTGTCTTGCATTGTATCATTCCTGAATTATTACAGGCCCCCTAGTAGAAAATCAGGGTATGGTTATACCATTTATGAAGGAAATGCTAACACCCCTAATTAGAATGGAAAAACAGTAGAGTAAGGGGATGTAAGTAAGTAGAGTAAGGGGACTACTGGTACCAAACTAGAATCCTTCAAACACTGGAACTGACACTCAAACAACCAAATGAAAATGGAACCTCAACTCAGGTGACCAAAATAAAGCAGAAACTAGATTTAATTAATAATGAATTAATAACACATATATAAAAAAATTAAAATACTCCAGAACATTTTCAAACTCTCCTCTTTCTCTGAACAGTGGGCTCAACAGACCTTTGGAAAACAGAAAAGGACATGGGTGTCACAAGGATTAAAAAAATTTTCTTTCCACTTCCTCCCATCTCTGGCATTGGCAGAAGAAATTTAACAGTGTCAGTTCCTCCAGTGCCACAGCTGCAGCACATCTTTGCTGCTGGTGCATTTTTGGATTTCTTTCCAAATGGGTAGTGCACAAGACCAGAGTGCACAGACTGGATGGGGGATGACGCTCAAGCAGGGATTTTTTTTTACTGTCCTTGCAAGTCTGCAGGCAAGACACTACCACCTCTACTGAGGATTTAAGCTATAACTGGCCTAAGCAGCTGTAATGATGACAAGTCATGGGCTAAACTGAGTGCAGGTAGTGTGCTAGTGCTTGCAGCTCTTGAGTAATTACATCGTAAGAGCAATTTTACAATGACATAAGCACACACTAAGTGGTGAAGTAATGAGCTGCTTTTTGCAAAGAGCCAGTGGATATATTTAGAAATGCAGAAGGTCTTCTAACAAGGTACAATTTTCTTCCAGAGGCATTTATTGTGGCTAATTCTGCAAGGCAGATGAATCTTTCCGCTTCTTGCCACACTTAAGCATACTTTTTGAAAAGTTGTGGAGGGGAAATTCAGAAGAAAACACACAAAAACGAAGGTCTGCTAGCATCACACATTCGTTTCACCTCCACTAGTACTGGAGTTGCAGAGTTGAGTCTGTACCAGCTGTGGTGGGGAGAGAGTGAAGGGACAGTGGTTTGCATCCCTCTGCTTAAAGGTGCTGGAGCAGGCTCCTTCTCCAGGGCTATGAGGCTCTGATGAAGGATCTGCCCTTTCCAGGAGGACTGGTCCTGACGACAAGTGCCTTTCCAAAGTGTTAAGGGCTATATAGAGGAGCTGTAGGCAGGGAAAAATCTTTCTTTCTCATCCCCTTTCTTTTTTGCATCATCATTTTGCATGTCACTTGCAGTATTCTGTTGGCAGATGGTGTTCAGCTGATGAAGACCTATCACAGATTCAGTATGTAGCTAAAGCTAAAGGATTCAGAGGCCATTAACTTTGTTTTGCTGTTCACATTTTTAATATGTGTGCTTTCTATTTGGTGTCGTGGTATCTGTTCCACAAATTTTTGCTTTCACTGGCACTCTCTGATAGACACTTCTCTGAACTGATGTGTACCTGAGCAGATAAAATTATTAAATGACATTAAATCGCTTCAAGAAAAAGCATCCATGCAAAACAGTCTTTTTACAGTTTAATGTGTTAGAATGATAATACTGCAAGAGAAATAGTCTATATATTATTAGGAGAGAGGTAAAGACCATCCAGTCTTTCTATCCAGGGTGTCATGTTACTTATCAGTGCATTCCCACCTTGGAATCTGCATTCTTTCTTTGTCAAGTGTTCATACTTCTGCTGCAAATCAGCAGATGCCACATAAGGAAAAAAAGCCACGATGATTTGATAAAAGAAAAGATGGTTTTGTTGTACAAAGTGTATCAGTAACCTAAATACTTCTACAGTATCATTTCTACCTGAGCAGCCAGCTCTATGGTTAAAATATTCATATTCACAAATAAGTTCACTAATCTTTCTAGAATGTTTCTGAATTTGAATTTTACCTTCAACAATCCCCTACAGCAATACATTCTAAAATATAATTATGTATTATGAAAAAAACTCCCATTTGTTTTAAATTCTTCCTGATAACTTTGTTTGGTTGTCACTGGGTTCCCTGGATATGACAAACCAATAATTTTTCCCAGTTATGTTTTTTTATAGCTTCTGTTGTCCAAGCTGAGGAATCCTAGTTTATTTGTGTCTCCCTAAAGCTCTTCTAAACCACTGATTCCACTTGTTACATTTCTCTGGAGTATTTCTAGGTCTCCTGGATCAGCTCCAGCATGTTTTTTTTCCACCTTCCTGCTCTTGGGAATCTGTGTTCCTAAGGCTAAGAGGCAGATTATATACTCACCTCATATAATAACAGTCAAAAACTTTCTTCTCTATCCATAATCCCAGGGGATTCTAAAAGCAACTTTAAAAAATACCCACAGGTCCAGCAAGTCCAGAGCACGCAGCTCCCAGGAATTGTTCAAGACAAAACTAAGGAACCTCCTGGGTCATTCTAAGCAGTAGCTGAAAGGCAGCTTTCTTCCAATCTTCCAGCGTTCCTAGCATTGTATGTTGCTCAAAAATGGGAATCCAGATAGATCCGTTAACAGGCCTGTTATTCTGACCTTATACCAAGGAAAATAAAGGAGTGATTAAAATGTCCCTTTAATAAAGGCTTTTAAAAGCATGCTACTCTGAACAACTTTGCTTCAGCTCCCGGTGCCCTTCTTCCATCTCCTTGTTAAAAATGATACCCATAATTTTCAAGCTTTAGTTGTTGCTATGTGCCATCTTTGTGAGTTCTGTTAGACCATCACAGGTGAATTAAAAGCATTGTTTAAAACTGTGCTGCTTGATGACGCTGCATAACGTCACATTCCAAATATCTTTTCCTATTCAGAATTTGTCCAAATCAAGAACTAGGAGTCTGCTGTGAAATCTGATCACAGACTCAGAGATTTAACAGTGCTTTGGTTTAACATGGTTTGGACTCCTCTCGCATGTGAAAAACTGTCTGGGGGGAGCCGGTCTGCAGAAAACCATTTTCAGTAGGAGAATGGTGAGAAGCCTTCAACTATCAGAGTTCCCATCACTCAGTAGTTTGATTCCCACAGAGGTGATGACAGCCTCCCGAGCTTCAGGCTCAGCATGTACCAGGGATCTCTCGGTCGCCGTGGCTCTAGCAGCTGCAGTATTCACACACGGTAACTCACTAACCAGTGGTTCAGCCCAGTGGCAGATACTAATAGCAGCAGCCTCTTTCCATTTCTCAAGTCCATTTTAAATTAATAAGAATGTTCCCCTTCTGTTTTTCATCCACAAAGAGACCCCCTTCGCATATTAATTTAATGTTAAATTGATGGATTAAATTATACCAAGCTCAAAATCAATTCTGCACATATTCATTAGAACGGACTAAATCCCTTAGTAAGGATAAAGCACAGAAAATGCATTTAGAGACACTGATAAGTCCAGGTCCATTATATGTCATTTTAAACAAAGAGCAAAAAAAAGCCCCTTTGGAGACGCTCTATCAGCTATTAAACAGAGACATTGCATGCACAGGGAGATTGATGATTAGCATTTCCATTCTCAGAACGGCTCTCCCTGGGCTGATGATAACAAGTAAATGCCTCTTCATGTCTTTGTCACAGTTCACAGAGAAGCAGATGCCTAGACTAAGCTCTTCTCCTTTGTCTTTCCTCTTGTGCAATCAGTTAACAAGTGCAAAAGCACAACAGCATCCACTATTTGCTGGAATTTTTTGATCTCTGGTAGGATCAGGTGGCAATTTTACATATTTTTCTTTTTTTTTTCTTGTACTGGCCATTTCTTTTCTGAAAGCCTTCCTGGTTGTAAGCTCATTACATTACTCACTAGCATGGGAGGTCTCTCGTTTGATAACATGGGACAGACCATCTTTCTTACGGCTGCTGGCCAGGAGAACCTTTCCAGTCTACAGAAACCAAAGCTCAAGCTGTAGACTCTCTTCAGCTTTTGTCATTCCAACACGCAGCTTTGAACCTGAACCCCAGTTTCAGATATGTCTGTTTCTAAAAAGGAATCATCTAAATTTAAATTCTCTAAAATTGAGAATTTCAGAAACCTGTACACATCTACATTTGCACCTAAGGTCTTTTACCTACTTCAGTTCACCAGGCTTGGGATTTTTCTTGAGATTTTGCCTCATTCTGCAGTCAATATGTACCATGGAAGAAATGCTATTCTTTTAATGAATATTAGGCTTGTTTGAGAAAAAACTCTTCACTTTCCAAATACCTGCTTTCTGGACAGAAGCAGTTACCAAAGCTGCTTAGGAACCAGGCAGGGCAGTCCTGCTTTCCTTCTGCTTGTAACCAGAAGTGCTCTCAGTCCATGAAAGGAAAGGGAGGAGCAGCAATCCAAGGTTCATCAGTATCCTGAGCTGTGCTTTTCCCTGACACAGACTATCCTTCCTTGCGCTGAGCTGCGGAGGTAGAGAATGGAGACATGTTAGAACAGCTCTGCTAGGCTCAAGTAAATCTGAAAAGCAGGCAGGACTATCCCCTACAGAGAAAAAGGGAAAGGGAAAGAAGGTAAAGTAATACCAGGAAATTATCTAAGAGAATTCATTGAGGTTTTTTAGGTCTTTCTGTTTTGGAGACAATGATACTATCTTTCTTATTTAAAAAAAAAAATTCAAGCTCCAATTCACAACATTTGATGTCATGAAACTTGCAATTCTTTACCTCTGGTCCAACTCATTACTCTAGTCCCTGCAGCTTCTCCACAACAGGAAGCTGAGGATCATTACCATAGGTGTAAGCTTTGCTACTTATATTTTTTTAGTTTAGTCTGCAATGATTGCTAGTGCAAAGGGGAAGAAAAGAGACTGTAACTATGTACAAACTGACTTAATAATGATATTCAAAGTATGAAAACGTTTCTAAAATCCTGTGTGTTTTCAGAATGTCTGTAAATTCATGTGTGGATTTGATCCCATTTTACAGATATGGAAGTTCATAGTGATCAGTCTTACAGCTCATTCTGCATGAAAATAGATTTGATATGAAGGGAAAAGGCACAGAGTATTGCGTGCCTTATATCAAATCACAGAGTGGTTACAGATATCTTCTTTTTTATGCATGACATTTTAAATTTTATAAGAAAAGGCACAACTTTTTGACTACTGCGCCAATTTTTGGAAAATTGTGTAGTATGCCCAGAGTTTGGCATTACATGAGGTGAAGTATCAAAATTGCTAACCCAGTTTTATGCCTAATCCCTCCTGTGGGAAGTGAAATTGTGACAGATGGTTGCTGTACTCATTACCCCTTTATTCAAAATGAGTAATGATTTACCATTAAATCCTACTAAAAAGAATGTATCTATTCATGTAACAAGGTTTATTCAGTGTAACCAAAGAATCTGGTCTTTATTTTGTCAAGAGCTTTATATTTCAAATCCATAAATTGAGCTAATAGTATTCGTTTAGCTATATACCCAAGGCCACAGACAACTTGAATCCAAAATATTTTTTTTTCTGTGGTAAACATAATTGCCTGTTTTTTGCATAGAAAGTAGGAATGTATTAAGTATGGTTTTAGGCAATCAGAATCTCTCTTCTAGGCCTGGGACTAATGTTAATTCACTGTGAAATAGGATGGAAGTCTCTAAACTTGACCTCAGTGAAACAAAAAGGGGAACTTCTATCTTATAACTAAAAATTTACTATTTGTGACAAAGATGAGAAGAGTAAACTTAGTTCCATAAATAATCCGATAGAACATGGAATTTCGTTATGTGTTTGGTCTCACTGAATTGAAATGTTAATGAAGAAAAAAACACTCTAATTCTTTTTATTTTGAGAAAAACTCATATTTTATAATATGTAAACTATATTTGGAACTTTCCAAATTTTATTTTGAGAATTGGCAAAATTAATTCACACATACTGCATACTGTGTCACTATAATATTTAATATTTCTATTAATTATTTTATCAATTAAAATATAGTGGAAAAGCAATTAGGGTTAGCCTGAGCTGGTAACATGATTTAACCCCTCACCTGTTTTTCAATGTGAACTGAGTTAATTCTAATTTTCTGTCGTGTACTGAAAGCTAAGTATAGACATGGATATTTGGCTTATGAATATTTGGCTAATGTGATAATTTGATCATGCTTTAAAGCAATAAGTCCCCAGTCACTTGTTAGTGAAAACAGTGTTTATTCATGTTGTGGATTAGAAGAGAGTGGTTGGCTTCCAACCCTCAGTGGTCAGACACCATATCAATGAAATCCCAGCTCTTTCATAGATAGATAGATGGATAGACAGAACACCAAGTAATGCTTTCATGTATTCAAGGGGTTTTGATAGGCAGTTCAACATTGTTAATTGTTAACGTTGAACTACTGAGGCAACACTGTTAGCAACCTGTGTTGAAGTGGATGCTTCTAGTTTTAGTTCTTAATGTAAATAGAACACCTGCATCTTTCAATTACTTCTAAGCAATTTAACACTGAAAGAAACAAACATTTGTCTACTAATGTTTCTCCTTTCTAAGTTGTGCTTTTCCTGCAGGATTGTCATGTTATGATAGTTGTTTTGAATGATGATTTATTGATCAACACTTACGTCCAGCGATGCCCTGGGCACATGGTTACCTTGGAACACTGTTAGGAGTTCAATCGGAGTCAGCAAGTCTGCTTGCCATCAGTAGAGCTCTTTGCAAAATTGGTGTCCTAGGTGTGATTTGCAAATGCTTACCTTCTTTCTGCTTTGGTCTTAATTTTTTCCTCTTGTAATTTCACTGGTAGTCTTAATGACAAATTGGTCCCATTTCACCAGTCATTGCATCAGAATTGCTATGAGTATTCATAAACAAGAACTGAAGAACTTAGCCCAACAGTTATTTTTTTACTGTAGTAGCAAACAAGCCTCTAAAGATTAAGTTTGAGTATCAGATTACTCAGCAAGTCATCTAAATCAAGATTTCAGAAAAACATATTAGGCTGCTGCTTTTGAAAAAAAAAAAAAATTAGTCTACCTAGAGATCCTCCAGCCTCACATAAACATTTTATACTCAGAGGATACAGGAAAATGTTCAAAAAGGGTCTATGCCCTAATACAATTAGAACTAAGATCTATCTGTTGTGATGATAAGTGAATCCTATTACAGTGTTATTTCATTTTGTCATTTGAAATGTCCTTTACAGCTGTTTCCCCCTACCCAAACATCTCAGTCATAGCTCAAAGCTGGGAAGCTCTAACAGTAAATATTTCCACCAATATTTTATTTTTGTGTTACATGTTTTATAAGTAACCTGATTCTATAAGTAGTGGTAGAGGCAATATTCTTCAAGAACATTAGTCCTGAATCTCTTTCCTGGTGGTTGATATATTCTGCTCCCAATAGATAGTCTTTGATACCCTCACATTAATTTTGCTGATTTTTTCCAATATTCTAAGGTCCATAGGTGCTAAACTGTGTAACACCGCTTAATACAGCCACAGGCTGGTTAGCACCGAAAAGTTCAAATTAACTGTTGAACAATAGCTACCTCTACTCCCTTCCTCTTTCACTCACAGATTTTCAGCAATGTCAAGGTTCTTGGTATAGATTTCTCTCCTCCAGTACACTCTGCAGTGGTTTCATTTTTATCCAACAGGTGTCTAGCATAAAATATATACACTATCAAAGGAAAAGGTAGTAAATTCCAGGACTTCCTGCTTCCAGCCAGATGTCCTAACTACTAGGGCATGAGACTCCTTCCTGCCATGCAATTTTACCTTCTGGGAGACATTACCTTCCCATCCTAGCAGCAATGGGAGTGGATCACTGTGATCCTGTGCTCTACAGACATGGGATGAAGGTCTGGGGATACTGATCGCATGCAAGAGAATTATGTTTAGACTGGGCCATCATTTCAATCCCAGCCTGATGTAAAAAGTAGTCATCTTTTTCCCCCAGGACCATGCTTGCACTTGAGTGCTTCAGTCTGTGAATCACTGTTTTTTGAAGGCACTCACAGGACCCTTACTTTCAAATAGCATCCTGGTGCTCAGTGATAACAAGACAGCTTCAGTGTTTCCAGGACCACAGCAGGCTCCATCACCTTCCCAGTCCCTGGGGCTGTCTCCTCATCAAGTTTGTGGCTGCAGAGCAGATCTTGGTTTGCACAGTGCTGTTCCTGTGGGGCCAGGCTATGAAAACATGCCTGTCCTTCACCATGTGGCTTCCCTACTCAAGACATTCAGCTATCGCATCAAGCTCTTTTCTTGAGGCTCCCTTTCTTTTGGTTTTCTCCTGAACAACTTCCAGAAGCCAAGGTGAAGAAGCAGCAAGGGTTTTCTACCAAACCATGCAGTAGCAGCCTCTTTCTTGCAGGACAACTCAATGATTAGTGATGAAAAAATTTCCTTCCCCTGCCTAAGACCTTTCAGCTCCACATCTGCCACTGAGAGGAGCACTGCACTCACAGGTCTTTGTGCTGTGTGACAGAGGGAACACATCTGCTTAAAACAAGTGAGAGAGAAGGAAAATGAACCATGAGTTAGTGATGTAGCACGGTAGTTGTGGGGTCACATCTTGGGAAGAAGTGAGAGCTTCCATTTCTTGCTCCAGAATTTATACACGCCATTTGTGTAATGTGCATGTAAATTAGAAAGTTAATTCAGTTATTGTGGCACAAATTAGAACCCAAGTACTCACTTTTTTACATGAATGCCATAATCATTCCTTTGCAGTCATGTATCTCTTGGCTCAGTTAACTCCTGAAAAAGTCGTAGAATCATAGACCAGCCCTGGAACCTTCAAAGGTCATCTAGTCCAAGCTTTCATAGGAAAGGGAGCATAGAGGAGGTTATCTAGCACCTTGCCCAATCGTATCTTGAAAATACCCAGCCATGGGGACCAAATCCTTCTTCTGAAGTCAAGTCAATTCAATGGGAACAGGTTAACAATAAAGGGTTAATAGGATGAGAGGAAGCGTTAAATTCATGGAAGGAAGAGGAGGGTGAGTGAGGGGTCCCCTGAGCTTCTGGATGAAAGGGGATGCAGCAGTTTCTCCCCTAACAGTCTTGTTCCCAAAGAAAGGAGTTTCCCAACCTGAAGGACAGTATCTGCTTTACTTCTTGTTCTCGGTCTCAGTTTTGTAATTTTGTTTATTTGTAAGAGCAGAGTCCCACTTGTCCTTGCCCTAGAGCACTTTCCAGGGGGAGAAGCTCTCATGAGGTGGGACGTGGCAGGAAGCAGATGGGAGGCACTGACCCAGGAGCCAGTGCAGAAGGGGCTGAGAGGCTGCTGAAGGAAGCACGATGCCAGCCACACATGTCCCAGAGGCAACACTTTCTAGGGACTGAAAGGGTCTGCTTGAAATTTGCTGCAATTCAGAAAGCTACCAAGTTGACTGAAACAAAGGCTGGAAGCAGAGACTGCTGCTGCAATGACACAGTTGAAGTTCTTCTTCATCCTTGTATTTCTGCTCTGTTGTAACAAGGGAGTAGAGAGGAGCTCACCGTACTGTTTGTGGCTAAATTTAATTTCCTTCCTTGAATAATTGAGGCTTTCTAACATTTCCTGGCAATATTCTAATTCATTGGCTATTACATAGACCTTTGACAAGTACCTGAGTACTTAGACTGTAACAGACTTTGGGATGACTAGACACTGCATTGGGAAGAAGTATGGGAACAATTCTCCATTTGTGATAATGTCTGAAGCACAATCTGTTAATTATCTGCTGTGTTTCTTTTCCCATTTCTATGCTGGTGATTTAGATTGTGGATTTATGAATCTTAAAAATGGCTTAAAAACAGCTTATATTAAAATAAAGGATATAATGTTTCTGAGATTGTGTTTAGTTTCAGATTTGTGATTTTTTTACCTTCTGAAGCTCATACGCATTTATTGGCCCACTCTTCAAGTCCACTTCTGAGTGATGCAACTACAAATTTCCAAAAGCAGAGTAACCGTCAATTGATTCTGACAGTTCATTTCCTGATTCAATTCTGACTGTAATCATACTGATCTGATGCATTACTTGTTGGCAGGAACATGATTCAGTATTCAATCATAATGCAATGTTTTGA
Source organism: Cephalopterus ornatus (assembly GCA_013396775.1). Classification (NCBI taxonomy): domain Eukaryota; kingdom Metazoa; phylum Chordata; class Aves; order Passeriformes; family Cotingidae; genus Cephalopterus; species Cephalopterus ornatus. The sequence continues at coordinate 113,558 of VZRE01005981.1, read as the reverse complement.
TGAAAAGTTCTCCACACATATATAAAATATAATTGTAGTACAATGTACTTAACTGCCCATTGCTGTTGCAAGCATATGTTGTCTTAGGATTTCTCCTAGGAAAACTACTTAGACATACTGAATGATAATAACTGTCACTGAATCAGGACAGCATTAACATCATTGTCACTTAATGTGGATTAATTTAACCAGTGCTAGTGGACGTAAAAAATAATTAACCAGAAGTTTAATATGTATAAACTGTATGCTTTAGCCTTTACAGCAGATCAGCTAAGTAAAGAAAAATCCTATAAAGTTCAATCATTGTTCAATAGACCTTAGTGAAGAGTAAAGGATTTCTGAGACTCATTATACAAGAAGAACTCATGAGCATCAGTCAAAAAATTTTTTGTTCATCTTGGGAATGGAAACATGCTTGAGGTTTTTTAACATTCTTTACTTGCATAGACAAATTCCATGTCTTATATTTCCACTATCTATGAATATGTATTTGCAAGAGACCTTATGAGAAACAAAAGGAAAAAATAGTGCTCTGGGATGCTGGTTACAAAGATACCGAGAACCTGAAAGTGTGACAATAGGAAGTATTTTTTACACAACCACATTCTGTTTCTCAAGTATAGTCTGTACCGTAACAGTATATTGAGCACTGCAGTGTCAAAGTTTATATAGTCCATGCTGAACCTTTTGATGTTCTCTGGCTTTGAAGGTCTTAATTTGCATTAACTCTTTTTTTTTTCCAGCGTACAAAGAGCAAACAGACTGGATACATGTACAAAGCTAGCTTATGTCTCATCAATGTCGATAACTGCATGTAGGAATTTTTGCAATGTTGATAGTGCATGTAGAAAGCCTTGCAAACTAATCTCCTCTTTGGCAGAATATGGAGCTGCATCTTCAGCTGGAGCATACTATCCACTTTGCATCAGTGTAAGATCAAGCCGTACATATTTTATTTAGGAAAAAAATTATGAAGTGAATTATGTTAATAAATGTTGAAGAGACTAGAGAAAGATGTACCACGGGTTGAAAAAGCAGAGCTAATGAGGTTTGACAGGTTAACTTTCCCGGAATTTGCCTAGGGTATCCCCTCAAGAAGTAGATGATTTCAAAATCAACATCCTCGAGTGAGCTTTTGCATAAGCTTTACCTTTCTCCTCCTGAGTGTTACAGGGGGAAAAAAGTTAAGTGTCTGTAAAAGCAAATAAAGAGAAATTTTAAGGGCAGATTAAGAGATCCAACTGCACGTTCCCAGAGGAAATCTGAAAGGAGAGCACAAATGAGTCTTTCTGTAGGCAAATGGAAAAGAAATTTTGTCTGGTTTAACTAGCAGTGGGTATAGCTGGTACTCGTAAGAGTAGCATGGTGCCACCTTGTCTATAGCTATCAGTACATATATATTGCAGTTAGCATGAATGTGACAGCCAGGGAGTACCCTGTGGTAGAAAGAAACCTAAGCCAGCTTCAGACTAGTTAGCTTAGAAACAGCAGCCGTCTACCATGGCAGAACAGACATGCATGGAGTCTGCAAAGCCAACATTGCAGGAAAGGAAAATGACCCTGAAATCAGAAATAACCATAGAAATTAAAGTTTAATAGAAGTTTAGATGGAAATAGTGTCTGCTCTTCAGGAGATCTGAGCAATTCAAGGTAGCTGTTGGTCTCAAGCTTCTGTGGACCCTAATAGCCTATAAATGCTTTGGTCCTGGCCACCAGCCATCAGCAGGTCGATTTTGCTGAGAATCCCTACATGAGAAATACATGAAGGTATTTGCAGAGATACTGGTCTGGCAAAAGTCGTACAGTTTTCACATCTACTTGTTCTGCTTTGTAGCACTGCAGTATCAAGGTAACCAAGTTAACCAGCCATTTCCCATCTCTCAATCATTTGCATCCACTGTAAGAAGTGAGTTAATATGTAGAATACTGTTAAAATTATTCATCAACCTGAAACCAAAGGTTCAAAGCGCAGGCTCAGAAATAATAAGATATACTTCAGTTTAATATAAATTTCACTTAACTGCATTGAAAACTTCATAATCGTCTAATTTAAAACACAGCACCACAGGGGGAAAATCTTTCTAGACAGCTATTTAGACTGGTTTTCTCTGACATTAGCAGAGATGGAAACTGATGGAATGGATCTAAATGCCTCCTTCCAAGCCACTGACTCTAATGAACATCCCAAATCCACTTTCATCTAAGCATCTTCCAGTTATAATATCGAATTACATTTCAGTCATTTTTTATAAAAGATGAGAAATTTAATTGAGGCATTTTATCACTGCAATACAGTATCTTATCAAAAGAAGTTATTAAAACCATAGTGCAGTCTGCTCCAGCAGAACATTTTGAAAAATTAGAAATTTTGGAGCATCTGAAATCCGAAGGCCCCCTGAGAGCAAGTCCTCCCTCCAGTGCGGTGTCTGCTGCTCCTAAGACAAGCCTGCAAGTGCTACCTGGGAATTCTGCTGCAGCATTAGGTTTGCAAACACAGGTTTTCTTTGCAAAAGAAAAGCATTCCAAGATGCTTTGGTGTTTGAAATACAATTTCAAATCTTTGTCACAAGTTCAGTTAAAGAGTAGCAACAGCATCGTGATATACCCAGACTTTTAGAAAGGATTCAGCAGTAATTTTCAAGTTCTACGTTTGCCCATCCAGATTTCTGGCAGTGTCTGATCATTTTTTTAAATCCTGCCACACCACTTACAAAAAGGCTTTTTTCCCCTTTGCTTCAGGAGACAGTCACAAAAGTAACAATTAAAGAGCACTGATTGATAGAAACTGTTTTGTGGCAAGTCAGTTAGAGACCCAAACAAGTAAATCTATTCCAACCAGGTTCACAGCAACATTCAGGCTAAATCACTGCAGTAGTCACTTCCAGGGGTAAACATGGTGTGCAAAGTGTTATCTGACTGGCAAAGACTGCAGTGCTGTGAACCCTGCAGCCCCTTTAGAAATGAGCCCTTAAAAAAAACCCCACATCTGTAGTTACGAGTGCAGTAAGACTAAGGCACAAATTAAATGCTCCTACAAATATAATGGCTTTTCAGCAGGCTATATCAGTAGATCCTTTAGGGTCTGAGAAGACACAATGCTAACACCCCATCCATCGCTCTTGATGAGAAATAACTGAGGCAGGCATTATTTGACAACAAGCAGTCCCTCTGTCCTGAAGAAAAACAGAATGGCAAAGGAAGAAATGGAGAGGGAAAGCTTTCCTGGCTATCCAGCTTCCAGCTGCTCCAAACCAAATCGCACTGAAATGCTTCACTTTGTTTGGAGTTTCCTTGCAAGTAGGAAGGCTGGATTTGAGGATGTGTGGGGTTTCTATTTTGTTTTGGGTTTCTGCTCTGTGGAACAATTTACAATCGAATTGTCAAGCAGATTACACAATAGAAAGCCCAGGGTATACTAGTTAATCTGCCACATAATTAGTGCCTTACTGTTACATGGTGTTTTGTATATCCCAAGCATAACTTACATGCTGTAAAGGACCTTCTGGCTCCAAATTTGTAAGACTGTCAGTAGTTGGGGTGGAACAAGCCAGTACTTGGGCTGTGACACTGGCAGTGTAACACTGGCTCATGCTTTTGTGTATGTGTTGCAATGAAAGGGAAAAAAGACTGATCTAGGATATTTTCCTACTCTAGGCAGATGTGACTGGATATATATAAACCTGAGCACACATGTATATTTCCCACAAATATATATTAGCAACATTATGTTAAAGGATCAAAAAAAAAAATCTTTAGCAGTCACATATAACTTTATTGCATATGTTCTGAAGAGCTGCCTGCATGTGATAAACTATTTTTTAACTCTTTTAGCCCCGTCAGTGTGTCTCATTTCAAATGAAAAAAACCACATGTATTTCTTAGGAACGCAGCCCTGAAAAGTAACCAAATAAAGTTTTGTACAAAAACAATTCTAGGAAATCAAAAAAATCTGATTTGAATGATAGAAGAGTCTTATCAAAGCTATTATTTTTACACTTCTTTTTCTGGCATAGTTTTTTAAAGCTCTAGTGAGTGATCTGAACTGCTGTGTTGAAAATATTACAAAAATTGAGTGCATTAGAAAATCTGCAGCCTACTTTTTGTTTTCCTTCTTGGGATTAATATTAAAACATAAAATTATTTTTTTGTCTTTACCAAATTGTAACACCAATTGGTACACACAAACAGAATTTTTAAATTAAAAAAAAATCAAATGAGCTACATTTAACTCTGAGTTTATGCCAATTTCAGAAAATGAAGATTATTGAATCAGGAGCATCCTTTAGCCACCTTCTTTGATGTAACTGCCTGGAAAAAAAAATTAGTCTTTTTAGCTATTATGCATTTCTATTCTACACTGGCATCCGTCTAACAGACAGAACTGGTCCTTCAGCAGTCCTACAGTTTCACACAGATATGTGCCTTGCCAGCTCCTCTTTCTGCATCACTTCGGGAGCAGTGAAATGATCATTCCCATTTCTCAAAGCAAGAGCTCCACCATTTGTTGGCCAGAAGCAGTGCATCCTTCCACATCCTTCCAAGGGAGAGACAGGGAAACGGAAGCCAAAGAGTTTTCTTAACAGGGTGACATTTGAGAGGCGATGTGTTTACACGATTACTAGAGTTACCTTTGCAAGAAACAGGGAGCTGTAAAATTTCTGCTCCCCAAATGCTCTCACTGCAGGATAAAGTCTCGTTTTACACAGTGTTTAAGGATGGGGGGCTAAAAGGCTGAGAAGGGGAGTAGGGCGCTGTGATTTGCCCATCGCTAAGTGGCACATTCTTCAAGAAAGATTCAGCAGCATTGCCGGCCACCAAGTGACTGGAGCTGTGTTGGCAGACAGATGCTGGCACTGCAGAGATCAATGTAAACACGTTGTTGCATAAAACACAGTTTCAAAGGAAGAGTGAACTCAGGATGGAGTCATTGAATGGCCTGGGTTGGAAGGAACATTAAAGATCATTTAGTCCCAACTCTTCTGCTGCTGGCGGGAACGCCTTCCACTAGACAAGGTTGCTTAAGAGCCCCATTCAGCTTGGCCTTGAACACTTCCAGGAATGCAGCATTCACAAATTCTCTAGGCAAACTGTGCCAGTGCCTCACCACCCTCACGATAAATAGCGTTATATATTGTACCGTGAGTATGCCTGGGATAGAAAATGCAACTGAAAAATAACATGCAAACACTAGGCTAGGCTTTGACATATGGACCTGACAATATTATAATTACCAAACTACAGGCTGGAAATGAAACAGTTGGTCTTAATAGTTAAGGAAGAATTTCATTTTCCCCAAGAATAAATGACCCAAAGTGCATCTTCGAACTTTCCACAATGTTTCCAGGCGATGGGCATCTGTATTTCAGAACCCTAATTTTATAACCTCATATTTTCATCAAAGAGCAGGAGTTGCTTCAGTGATCTCCTCAGGCAGCTCCAACACCAGGCACCTTAGCCTCAGTTGCTCAGGAATCAAGATATTTGAAGGACTAAAGAAACCATGATATTTACCAAGCCTGACCCACACAAGAGGAGCCACAGGATTTCTTTCCCTCAGTAGCTTTTCCTGCCTTACACAAAACATATTCCTTTCTATCTTATACGCTGTGTGCCTGTATAGTGGTATAGATTGAACTTCACATGTTATGGTGTAAACTTTCATGGACTGTGGGGCAAGGGGGAAAAAGACACAGATGGACGGACATAAAGGCAGAGGGAGTATATTCCCACTCTGATCCATCCCGTGTTTTCTGGCTTTGCAGGAGTGACCCAGATTCCAACAGCTTGTGGTGTGATTGAGGCCATATTGCCAAAGGACTCCTCACTCTGGCCAAGATCATGTCCTTTTCTGGGTGAAAGTCTCCCATGAGACATGACTAAGCATATAATATATTCATTCTTCCTAAGGCATAATTGGAAGCATATCCAAAGCTCCATGCATCAGATTTAAAAAGGATATTTTCAAATTCAATGTGATACAGAATAAAGCTACAAAAGTTGCCCTACTTTTGGAAATCTTTTAGTCCTCCGGTGAGAAGCTGAAGAAACTCCAAAGAATTGCAAAAGCTTTTACAAGAAAATTAATGAGAAAATTCTACTGAACTACCTGGTCCATAATTAAAGAAATGAGAAATGCTTTCTTTGGGCATTTAGTTATGAAACAAAATTAAAAAGCCATAAAATCACAAAAGATTGTAATACAAATACATTAATAATGCAGAGACCTTAATAATACTCTACAAAGCAGACAAGTGCGATCAGCTTAAGAGCACTTACAGGTTTCTAAATGTTTAAAACTATAGTAATGCCTGTAATAGGAATGAAAAAATATGATTCTTTCTATGGACACACTATGATTTTCTGGTATACTGGAAAGACTTTTAGATGCCAATAATGTCTAGCAAATGGTGAATCTATGTGAGGACACACAAATTGTTTTGCTATTCTAGAGCAGGAAATATATAGCAACATCATCTTATACTTCTCATTTGCACCTTCAAGCATAGTATTCTCTGGCTTTGATCCATGTCAATGACTCAGAATTGTTCTCACAAGGATGGCAAGTCACTTAAACTTGCCTAATATAATATGAGAACAATGCATTTATTACCATAACTTACTAATAAATAAATCAGAATATTTCTAGAGTCAAATTCTGTTTTGCCTTTTTTTCCTCTTGGGAGAAGGAGAAAGGTGGAATGTCACACTGTGTGACAAATGGAGATGACCTGAGCTCTTGTGCTTTTATGATCTGTCAATATCTTTCTGGTAATAAGATGCCCATAACTGAACACAGCATTGCAAGAGTATGTTGTGCATCCTAAAACCACATAAAGAAACATTATTAGCTTCCTCCTCCAATATAGGATGATAGGGTGCCTGGTGAATGCAATCCAAAACCACATTGACCTTTTTTTCATAGGCACGAAATATTGGAAACTCATGTCTAATTTGTTACTAAATTTCCCTTGGGTTTTTTAAAATTGGATTGGAAAATATACAAGGAAAACTATGAGACTCACTTCAGCAAATGGGTGGAATTTTTATATTAAGAGAAACTTTCCATTCTGATTTCTCTTGTCTTTTATTTTGTTTCAAAATAATAATGTTACAAATATAAATCCACACTAAATGACTGTATATTTCATTTCCAGAGGATTACTTTATATGACCCAAATTCTGATTGCTTTGTTAAAAATGAAGTGAGCCTTAAAATCAAAGTTACTAATTCAGTGCATAAAGTAAGCAGGTGCTGGCTGAAGGATTGAAATAAATACAGAGGTAAGATATAAGCAGTGAGCAAATATTTTTTCAGAACTTACAACTTCTATTAAATATGTAAATTGTTTTTTAAATCACAAAATAATTAAAGGGACAAGTAAGATAATTAAAGACACTGTATTTTTTCTAAATTTAGCTAGCTGAAACCTTTTTCCAAATGAGTGTTCATCTCTACTAACTGGTATTGCTGAACTCTGAGTGTTCAACACAAGGCAGTCCCCTTGTTTAATGTTAGGAGGAGAGCCTGGTGCCCTAACTTTGTATCCCTAAAGACAGTGTGTAATGCAGCTGGAATGCTAATGGGTGACATGTTGCAGGAAAGAGGAAGCAGGTTATCATATTCAGGACATTGACAACTCAAAGTGCTGGGTGATACTAAACAACAATACTCACTTGACTACCACGATAGCACTAGAAAAGCCAAGTCCTGACCTGTAACTAAGATATGTCATGCTCAGAAAGTGGATTAAGTTCAAAATGAAATGTCCTGAATACAAAAAGAAAACCTCCCAAATGACAAGTTTCAGGTTAGGTGTTATAAATACAGAATGATAAACCTGTGAATACATCTTATCTCTGCAGTTACAAACACAGCTCTGCAATGGCCAACCATCTACTTTCTTACTGGTGTCCTTGTCGATACCTTCCTCCCAGGAAACAGAAGATAAAAGAGACAGTTCTACAAAGTACATAAAACTGTGAGATCTTGGTTTGAAGTACTCATGTATAAATATAGTGGGAGAGCAAAAGCATCTGTAAGCCTCCGTGAGCTGCACCCAGCAGGGTAGGAGCATGATGGGACACAGACAGGGCAGCACACTGCAGCTGGGAGATCACAGGGCCCTTCGTCTCAGAGCTGCAGCCATCCTCGGAGGAGCTATTCTGCATTGGAGGGGCTGTAGAAAGCTTCCTGCCTATGGGAAGAAAATAGCTGCTGTGACCAATCTGCACCTTGTTATACCTGGTGATTTAGACCTCTGCAACCATCTTGTTATGTCCTCAATGTACAACCCATCTTCTAGACACTTCTTAGGTTGAAATCGGCTTTTTATTACTGTTCCTCCATTAAAAACCTGCCTAAGAATTAGAGCATAATAGAATATTTATTTTAACAGAAAAAAATATTGGTTTGGGGCTCTCTCAGGATGATCTACATTTTTGGTGAGATGATTCCTTTTCCTGCAGAGTCAGACCAGTGTCAGTGTGTGTGTGTGTCCCCTTTTTCTTGGTTTTGTTTTAACCTTCAAATTACATAATTAATATAAGGAAAGGAACAGGATACAGATAATGGGAGCAAAGCCATAGCAGGAACCTATGATTTCAAGGTCTGTGTACAGTAGCTTTCAGCTAGTCTCATATTGCCTTAAGCTTTCATGTTTGAAAAGGTAGGAATAGGAGTACTTGATCACCCACTTCAGATGGACATTATGAGGCTTAATCCATTGCATTGCTTCATATTTTGTGAAATCTAAAAACACACATACAGAAGTTATAATTGCTGTAGTCTAACGTACTTCATATGTATAATATGGATACAACAACAGTTCCATTTTCATGAGGTAGTAGTCCAGACTTTTAGTTGATCCACAACAAAAGCATTTACTTCATCATGGAACACGCACATTCCTTTTATACTATCCATGTGTGCATCAACCCAAACTTGAGTCACACTTGCGCCTTATCGTGGAGCTCGTGTTCATCTAATGGAGCTAAAACAAAGAGCAGCAGTGACTGATTTGGACAATGACTAATTATCATTAAAACCCAGCAGTCATTAATGGGAAAATATTAAAACTTTTTTTTACCCAGTAAAGTGAAAGAAGAATCAGTGTTAATTCTGATACTAATTAACATTTCATATGCTTAAAAATGAAAATCAGCAATGACAAAGGTGTGGTGACCTCAGGCAACTTGGAGGTGTGATAGGTGAGATACCAAGGACCAGCCAGTTGCACAGAAATCTAGATTGCTTGGCAAGATCATAAAACTCAGCACTGGAAAGTTTTTCAAATTGGCATCTAGTTTGTCCCCCACTCCCAAATCGAGGTTAGACAATGTGACATGATACAGTACAGTCACTACTGTTCACCATTTTCTCCCCAAGAAGATGCTTGGATGTCAATGAGAAAGACTTCTGGTCCTGGCAGTACCATCACCAAGGCTTTTTACTAAGCTACTACCAAGGAGGAGCCCTCCTCCTCTTTTACTCCATCTGCTATTCTGAAACCTGTCCTTGACCAGCACAGAGCCCTCAGCTCATCACTGCTAACAGGAGCATCAAGGATGGAGCAGGTTAGGCCATGGCAAAGCCAAGCACACCTGAAGCTGGGCTGTCCATCAGGGACACTCTCACTCAGGGGGGAAAGCATCAGGAAAACCTAGTTTGATCCTCTCATAAAACTGGCTTTTGTTAACTCTCCATGATTAAGGAAAGAATAAGTTACCTTGTATTGGCCCTGCAAGTAGCAAATTAAGATTTGGCCTATAACTACTGTTTTTATTTATCTGTATCTTTTGCATCAGTTTACAAGTGTCTTAAGATGACCCACTGTCCTTTTCCTTATTCCTTCCAGTATTCTGTTAAAATAAATGTAAGTCTTCAGGTTTTTATACATTTGCCTGGTTCACTTACAGTCTTCCTTCCTAATAAGCTGATTACACCTCTTCCTTAAAGCCCTTCCCAGTAGATCTGCAAGCTGATATGTAAAATTGCCCAATTCTGTATATGTGTTTTTGTTTGAGGTGGATTTGCCCTTAGCTTTGCTCCTCAGCTTTTGGAACAACGTTCCAAAAGCTTGGAGTCAACACCAGATACAGAACCGTGTATTACTCTTTAGGATGCCTTCAACCCTGCCGGTGTCTTGACTGTAGAGACTGGCAGGAACTACATTTGCGCCCACACATCTGTGCCCTGCCCCTGCCAGATTCGTTTGACTGGGATTTGGACCTTTCCCAACCAACACCACCATGAGTGGGCACAGGGATGTGCCCACATCAGCACTATCTGAGCCTCGGTAACTGCTCAGGAACATCTCTGTTACCCCCTGCGATCTCACAGCAGTCTCCATCTGGTCCTTACACCCATTCCTCTGGGAACCCATCTATCACTAGAGGATGATAGAACCCATTCTCCCCACACCTCTGGGTAATGCTTATCCTCATATTGTGGTCCTCAAGATGTGTTTTCTCATTTTATTTTTAATTGGGTCTGGATACTCACTGTCTTGTTCACTGCAGTGTACATGTGCTTGGTTTCAGCAGGAGACAACTATGGGTGAATATGGAAGTCACTTGGCCTTTTCTGCTGAAATGATGAATGTAGTATTTTGATTGGATGGCCAATAGCCACATCTTCCTAAGAAACTTCTGCTTTCCTAAAGAAGTTCTAGGTTTTTTGAGCTAGTAGCTGTGAGTAATCCAAGACAAGTTTCACATTGCTCCATGTGATTTTTCAGCTTCACCTTTCAAAAAGAAAAAAGAATTGTGAATGTAAAACTTAGCTCATCCAGATTTTGAAAAGTAGAATAGCTATAAGAAGCAGAGGAGGCTTATACAAATCTCATTTATCTTTCTAAAGAGAAAGGATAAAAGTCTGTGAAATTAAAAACAAAACAAAACAAAACAAAAACCTACCTAAAATGGGAAAAAAGAAGCAACAGTAACTTTTGGATTTTATTTTTTGTGTTTTTATATGCACTGGAAAATGCAATACAAATTTATTGGACTGTTAGTTTCTTAGACATGTCTTATATTTTAAGTGATTTTGTAATGCAGCAAGTCACTCCAGAGCAACTAAGTATGGTAATGAATAATTGTTTCTTTGGTGACTGCAGTAAACACCCATATGCCTAATAAATCTAAGATAACAGAGAAACTCACAGTGCTCAGTTACAGCAAGAGATTAGCCCTGTGCTCCAGAGGTACCGCATCCTGCGCAGCCGCCCAGATCCAACCCTGCTTCCCAGCTCACAGTCACACTGGGCTCTGTCATTTGGTCATGATTTTTTTACCCAGAGTGTTAGGTTGTCCTGGCATTTCCACAAGAACTTGTAATGGATATGTAGCTGGCAGAGGACATGTGTACACAGCACAGTGCAGTGCAGCGTCAGAGATACCCATCAGGCTGGGAGGGAGCCAGCACACCTACGTGGAAGAGTGGAGCTCACTGCAAAAATACAAACCTGAAATCCCCAGCCACATTCAAGCACAGAATTGAATTAGCTCAGCTCAGCACTGCACATGTAGGGCTTATATCCTCCGTCCAAGCAGGATCAGGGCCAGCAGAAAGATCTGCGTTCAATCTCTGCTGTGTGAGGCTGGCATTCCCTGCAGAGGTGGCTATGTTGCCTCCTCCTCCAGGTGGCAAAAGCAGCTTTTCTCTCTTTCACGTAGCAAATGCAGAAATACCATCTGCTCTTTCCTCCTCCTTCTTACTGAGCACTGGCTATGGCTGAGATGACCTTTGTCAGAAAATACTTACGATACTAATTATGTCTTGAATTGTTTACATACCTTGTCAAACAATGGATTGAAATCCTACTTAGTTGATATATGACGTCCAAACTTGATTTACAAGTCACGCCACTTTGCTGTTGCATTCGAGAGTCATCGAACTGATTTACGGCTCAAGCTTTTGAATGATAAATTGCAGTTGCATTCTACGTTTCCTGTAACTTGTTTGTAATCCAGCACTTTTTACTTTCATTATAATCTTTGCTTTACTAACTTGCCCATACAAATAGAAAAAAGGTGCCACGCTTAATGAGCTAAAGCTCTAGGGTCTGCTTTGCAATGCTCAGGGCACATTTAGCACCACTCACCTCATCAGCCCAGGCAAAACTATTCTAGTCCTTGTATAACCACACCACACTCAATCCCATGGAGCATTCTGCAGCCCTGCAAAGGTCACTGACTAACTCAAACCAACACTTTTGAGGCCGTTGTAGTCTGAACCACTGTTTCTGTAGATCTGTGCGTGTGCCTGACAACCCACCAGGGACAAATAGCCAGCATCCATTCATAAGGCTCAGTACACCTGAATATGAGTCCTGGGTACCTTTTTCCAGGATGAGCTCAATTCCAGAATGAGCTCAATCTCTTTCTTCACTGATTAGGTTTCATTGACTGTTTTCAGGCTTATTTTTAACCTCATAACTTTTTCCGTTGGACTCTGGGTGTTCTTGACCGTATCAGAAGTGCATCCTTGCTATGCTGAGGAAAGCTTAAGTGCCACATTAATGTCCCAATCAACCCCACATAAAATCTGAATTTTCTTATCCTCAAGCACCATATGTCTATCAGCTTTTTTCCCACAAAACCATGTAGTATGGTCCTGGCATTATTGATACAGGCCATGCTCTGTAGCCTTAAACACATGGCAGTGGATAATACAGCAGAAAAATATCCTCACAGAAGATTAGGACAAACAGCACCTCAACACCCTTTTCTTGGCCTTTCGCTCTGTTGCCACTTGTACCCACTCACTGCTAGCTCTAAACTTTCATCTCACCATGGAAGCAGGGAGCTGAGGTCACTCTCAGCTTTGGTGTTATGCGACAAAGAAGCTGTGAAACCAGGAGAGCACAGGCTGGCAGAACACCTTGGGCTGAGTACTGAGAGATAGTCCAGCAAAGCAGGTCTCACAGAGGAAGGCTACCAAGCCCAGCTGGGCACAGAAAAGAGTGCTAACAGAATCCCAGAAAGATGGCAAGTTGCTAAAAGCAGAAGTTTTTCACGAGGGGGTGTCAGACAACTAGTACTGCCTGCACAGCATACTTCAGACTTTGAAAGTGTGAGTTACCATCTGAGCACTCCGGTTGTTCCCTCTGCTTATGCATAGCCCATGCTCTTAAGACAGACAGAATAGGCAATAATCTTAAAGAGAAAATAAAAAAAGAGTGCTCACAGCCAACTCAGGTACAATTATCTTCTCTAAATATTCTGTTTAAAACAGATGAAAAATTCATCATGTTACTGGAGGTGACAACCTCTCCTTATGTTTGATAGTACAGTATCTCTTGGGACCTAGGATGGCAAACCCAAGCACACAATTGTATATTATGTATTATCTAGGTATATATTAACAAAGATTTCTTCTGCTGTTGTACCATGAGTCTCTACAGAGGTCAGGTATTTCCTTTCAAGAAAAATAGTTTGTGTTATTAATTTGTGGCTTTGTCAATTATAATTCAGGAAAAGTTAGGCGATTTTAAGACCTACAGATTACAAAATCAGGTTCAACTATAATAAGTTGTGTTCACAGAAAAGGAAACATCTCTTGCCGATTTCAGTAACATCAGGGTATTTCTTCATACAAAGCAACAGAAATGCAGATATGGAGGAGAACTGCCAAAGTCCTAAGGTAGGCACCTACTCCCTGTTCTCATTGCTCCCTCTGTACTCAGCGCAGCACACAGCCCTCAGCTGTCCTCTTACAGCAGTTAAATTTTGTGACCGTGCACTGGGGATTGACCCAGTACAGTAGGTCAAGTCAAAGAAAATCCTTTACAGAAGAATACATATTCATCTCTTTGTTTGGATCCCATGACTAAGACAGATGTGGGTGCATTGACCAAAAAAGTAAGAAAAGCCAAAGCTTCTGTTCCAAAGAACAAAATGGTTGCTAAGAGATAATTATTGTCACCGCTTTGTCTAAAATGAAAGGATGAGAGGAAAGGACCTTAATTCGCTCTGGGGGAGGTTCAGACTAGATAACAGAAGAACAATTTTCACTGAAAGAGTGGTTAGGCATTGGAACAAGTTGCACAGAGAGGTGGTAGAGTTACTGCCTCTGGAAGCATCCAAGAGGCATCTGGATGTGGCACTTGGGGATATGATTTAGGGGTGACTATGGTGGTGGTGCTGAGTTGGCAGTTGGTCTAGATGGTCTTAAAAGTCCCTTCCAACCTTGATGATTCTGTAATTCTGTAATTGCCAAGGAGGGGATTTCCAGGATAGAGGAAGCAGATAAAGCAGAAGCAGCACAGATCCGGGCAATTCCCCAGACTGCAGCAAACACAGTATTTTATAGTTTATAGTTGCTCGTTGGAGTCTTCTGGAAAATAAATAAGGCTGAATGGTTTAAATGAAAAAAGGATTTAAAAGAAATCTTCCTCTTATTCCTTTCTCAGCTACCATTATAGACTCCTTTTATTTAGGTGCAGATGACAGTACTTGTAGATGAGGAATAGTACTGACATAAGAACAATGGTTGTGAGAGGATTGTGACTTCCTGAAGCACATGTTTAAGATCTTTCAAGAGAAATTATTCTGCCAGAAGAAATGTATGCTTTAATAATTATACAAAGAATTTTTATTATCTACTCTCTGTTTATACAAGCATTGCTGTACAAATCATAGTTTGATGATTTCCAACTAGAAAGGTGATATTGTTACATACCCATGTCTAGCAATGTTTCTCTTCTGTGCAGGTGTCCCATTTTCCCTTGGATGCTAGCAAGTTTGGCCTGGTGTTTGCTAAGATTAAGGGAGTATGCTGAAATGGTGTTTATACAATCTTACAGTCTATCCTTCGAGTTTTCCTTTTTTTTTTTTTTTAATGAAAAGGTGATTCAGGCTTGCTATAATGTGTGGCAGCTAGCTTTGACTGTATGAAATCTTTAGGGAACTAGAAAAAACTACATTGGTGTGTTAAGGAAGGAGTTGTTCCCTGGGAGTCATACATTTGTATGGATCTAAGATTTCTGAAATAAACCATTATCCAACATGTTATTTAGTTACCAACAGTGCTGAGATAGTGTTTGTGGATGAATAAATCAAGCTGCAAACAGGTTTGAACACCCTTTTTTTCTTTTTTGGACAACTGCCTTCAAAGACTCTCTTTAGGTGTCACCCTGGCACAAAGGCAAAAACCAGAATTTTTACATAAATTTCCCTCTGTCTAAAAATTCATTAGAGGAAAAATAGTGAACAGATATTTAAAAATCAATAAATTGCAGCCACAAATATTTTGAAAATCATAATTTTAAAATTACTCATTGGATCCATTCAGGGCTACTGGTAGTTGCCCTGACCTACAGGCAGAAGGTCAGCTCTTCTCTCAGACCCGTGACAAGCAGCAGGGGGTAAATGGGTCATCTTTGTGCTTTGACACAATATTTTTCTTCTATGTAGACATGCCCCTGAAAAAAAAATGGTGGAGGTATTTTGATGAAGGTATTTAACTCTCAATATCAAGAGACGATGGCTGCTTGCATCACTGAACATCGCTGCATGGAGTAAGAGTTGGAAAAGAGAAATGGGCACACACTCTGATAACATCCACAGCTCATTTCCTTGGCAAACCAGGTTAGTGTCCGTGTTTGGTGCAAGCTCTGGACAGCATTCAGAAAGGAAAATCAGGGCCTGTCTGTTGTTTAATAAAAATAAAAATTTATTTTAAAAGCAGCTTTAGTCAGCTAGAGCTATCACTTTTGTGCAGTAGATGAGGCATTGGTCCTGTGAAAAGAACAAAGTATAATTGTAAACTGTATCATGAATCATTGCATCTGGCACCCAATTTCAGCCTACATCCAAGTAAATAAAACTTCAAACCTTAAACATGGTACTTCTTAATATACTTAAGAGGGGTATTTTTCTGATTTTTTTTTCACTAGAAATTGTTTGTTTTAGCTGTAGCAGACTTTTAATATTCAAGTGAAAGCCTTTACACCCATGAAATGCCCTTCCATTACCTTAAAACATTTCCTTTACCTCTATTACAATACAAACTGTTAAACATCACAACATATGACCAACATGTAATAATTTTGAAATTATCAAGCAGCAGTTACTGGACACCAAACATTTCCAAGGGCGAATCTATGTCACTGTATGTATCATGGAGTTATTTTTAATTAGTTAGAGTTGAATCACTCAAAAAGGATTGGGAAATTTGAATTTGTCTCCACAATTAACTAATTTTCAGAAACTATAAATTTCTGGAATTGTGGAGATTATGCTTTTTGAAATCCAAAAAATGTTTAATATACAATATATTATTTTAAAAAAATCTGCATTCTTATATGTACTCATCACCAAAATACAAGATAACAAGCTGTGCCATGCTGGTCCAAGAAAGCTGAAAAGTAGCCTGGGTTTGCAAGCACAAGTTTGCTTGGCTGTCACAATTATTCCCATCAGAAGCAATATTCCAATAAGCAAAAAAATGCTTATTGATATAAAAACTGGATTTAAGAATTGATACTTAATTCTCAAAACTGCATATGAAACCCATGTGTGATACATTCATGGTGATACTTCAATCTCTTGGGTGAATCCAGGGGGATGCAAACTGTTGGCAGTCATGTTCACACCAAACTCCAGGCTTGCTTTTGAGTTGCTTTGCGTGCCAAAGCTGGAATATCTCATTTGAAACATTCTTCATCATTGCTGGCTGACAAGATCACAGCAGCTGTCCCTGTTTACTGGCTGTAGTTTGAGGTGATAAGTAAAGAAATGGAAGCACTAACATTCGGTATAGAAGTTGCATCATTAGCCACAGTGACATTTGTACTTCCTGAGAAGGCACCTGAGCATCTGAAAGCCAGAAAAACACTCTACAGACAGTGCTGCCAGTCTGGGACTTCTTATTTTCAGTGTAAAAGATGGGCAAGAACTTCGTGTTTCCATTTTCCATGCACAAATCGTTACCTCTACAGATCCCAAATTGTTTTCATTCATCCTTTCTACACAGTCTCGCTTCTCGGTTTCACCTGGTGCAGTGTGTGGCTGTTTGCTGGGATCAGTGATGACGGTGGAACTGAAACAACCAGAACCTTGAGGTGGAACTGCTGCATGTAACTCTGAACTGATTAAACCAGAAGACACCATCGGCCTCCAGCTTTTAAAGGAGGATTTATTAGAAATCTCCATACAGTATTGGTGCAGATCAACTTGTCTTACTAAGTGAATGATGTAAATTCACAAATACTTAAACAAGTCTCTTGTTCACTGAAGCCTTGTAGAGAAGGTCCCTTGCTCAGGGCTTCTGCTGTCTCATCCTGCCCCTCTCTCCACCTGCTCCAGCTCTCTGCCCTGGGGACAGCAGCTATCTCCTCTCCCTGTTTAACAGAACGTACACAGGAAGCACAGGCTGCCCCAAACTGTCCCATACTGCAATCATACAAGCAAAACAACAAATGCTATGAGAAACAATGTGTTCCTTACCTCTCAGTGACAGCTTACTGTTAGCTGGCATTTTATAAATAAGACCTCTCTTCTCTGAAATGTAAATGTTCCCAAGGTTGAATTCATAGAGAACTGAAAGCAACATTTCTAACCTTGAACCTCCTCCTCCAGCAGTCCTTTGAGTTCACCGGGGTCTTCAGCAAAAAATAATCTGCCCCAGTGAAAGTCCAAGGTGCCAGAAGGAAGATGAGAAAACTTGCTGGTAGACCTGACCAGCCTGCACAGGCTGTGCCAAACTCCTGAGGAAGCACATCTCCATGGGATTACTCACTGCCATATGAATTTTTTTCAAATCAGATCAAAATGTTGCTTGGTTTTGCACCAAGCATAGCATCAGGATGCCTTCCTGACTTCTCGGCAGACCACTAAAGGACATGTTCGGCACACTGAATTCTTTCATATATCAGATGCTTATCTGCAGGTATCTCCTGTTCAGCTTCCAATTTCTTGCTCAGTGCAAGACTTAGATAAGCCTTTCCACTCATCATTATTGCTGTTAAAGGTTAAGTCTTTACCTCATATCAGCCTTGCTGACTGCTTGCCATCTGACTTAACGTGGCCACTGACATGGAGGCTTTAAATCTACAATGTGTCTGCAGCCTGTAACCCAGTGTTTAAGCTGACATATTGGTCTTCCAACAACCGAGAATTCATTGGGAGGAAATTCCACTGTTATTTAGTATGTGTGCACGTTTGTAATGACAAGTTTTTCTGCTTTAACAAGTAACAAATAATCTAACGTCTCTTATGTACAAATCAGAAGGGTTATGGCTGTGACTCTCTGCACCAAAGAATAAGGCGATAGTGGTGAAATATCTCAAAGACAAATTAAACAGATTTACTGTATGTGAGCATGTGCAACTTCTCCTGAATGACTCCCATGTCATATACTGTACAGGTCAGAAGTGCAAGAGAGCTGAGAAGAAATCTAAGCAGTAACTGTAAATCGGGCATTTCCCAACTTGTGCATAGCAATCCAGAACTATAATTTTAATCATTTTGGCATGTGAATTTGTTGATTTACCCTGACAACCTGCATTTCCCTGGGGAATGCAAGTGAGGGAAAATTCTTTTTGCACCACTTCATACCTCTGCAGAGTCTGAGTTGAATTCAGTAAGACAAAAAGAAATCACTAAATTTCATGACCTGAGCACTGCAGAAGTTCTCAGCAAATATCTGTGCTCTGCCTGCATGAGTTTGAGGTCTCACAACTGTAAGAATTAAAGTAGTGCTCAGGCATTTGATCAGTGTCGGGAGACTGAGGTGAGTGTGTGTGTGTGTGTGTGTGTTTATGTGCAGTGGCACCTTACTGACCATCTAGGTCTGTTGGGGAAGGGAGTGTCTTTTTAATAAGCTTTTTGAATACCAAAAATCTGAGTGATGATGTAGCTAGTTGCTATGTGGAACTGTCCTTCCAACAATTTGGGATTTTTAGGGTACAGGAGGCTACATCGAAGCCTTCTTCATGCCTGCGTAGGGATGAGTGGGGATGAATGGGGATCAGTGGGGAGAACTGGTCTTCTGTAAGTGAAAAAAGTGTTGACGAAGAGGCATCGCCTCACTCCATGTGTCCCTCCAATCCCTCCAGACAAGATGGCAGGTAAAGCAGGTTGATAAGGCATCCCCAGCAGATAATTTTACTCTCCTTTCTTGTCTCGTCCTTCAGGGGCCAAGAGGATCAAAATACAGGTCAGGCTCCTCCAAAGCTCAGTACAGAGCACTGGCCCCAAACCTGTAAGACCATGAAGCACGAAGTACCCCTTCCTGTACTTGACTTGGCCTTTAAGCAGGTGACTGTAAGAGTTTTAATTCTTTAGCCAACCCCAGGTACTATTTCATGGATTTAACATGAAGGCAGAAACTGAAAATGAACCAGGTACCTGAAATTGTAATAAGTTACTGACTGCTGTGGGGTGGTGTAAAGCGTGTCAGAGCATGTTTGTGAGGTTTTATGGGAGTTTGTCAAAGTGAGATGCAAGTGATTGAAGCAAGATTGTGCTGGAGGACCGTTCTTAAAAAAATTCCACATCTGTATCCCTGTTTTCTGGAGGGTGCAGAACTAGTTCAGTGAACTGTTCTTTGTAGTATGCCTACAATTGTCAGCAGATGGACCTACATGATTCGCTACAGACGGGGATGCTACTATTCTAGCATGTATATTCTGCATGAGCCATCAAGGAACCAGATCTCTGGAGCAAACAAAAGAGCAAAACATGCCAGTATAAGGAGAACTTTATTGCTTGGGGAAAAACAGCATGTTTGTTGCCTCCCTGAGCACACAGTTAGTGGGAATACAGCTTAACTGAGTGGTGGGCCAGGATCATATAAAAGAGATCTAATGAGTAAAACAGGTGACACTGGCAAAACCACCACAATCTACATGAACAGATTTGGTTCCATTGCCCAGCCACACGGCTGCAGAGGCTGTTTTATATGAAAATATAAGACAGCTCAGGCACCAAGATTCTACCTGAAACACTTTGTTTTCTCTTTAAGGAGATGAAGGATCTGGTGTATCTTTCAAATACAAGCCCTTTCTGGGGTGGGGAAGAGTAGATCATAGATCACTCATGAAAGTGTTATTTCTGGCTCTGGAGAAATAACCTTGCCCAAGTAAAAGAAATCTCATAAGACAGAATGAAAAGAAGGAGAGAAAAACATAACTTAAAGAGGTGGTGTAAAAGGAGAGGGGAAATATCTGAAAGGGACTTCGAAAGTGACTCAAAAGAAAAATTCTTTTCCTAGAAAAAGTAGACACCATACAGAATTTATCTGGGCAAATTATGTGTCTTTTTTGAAAAAGCTATATTTCTAAAAATAATGCACTAGAGAATATCATGTTTCTATCAATATGTTGGATAATCATCTGTCTTTGCTTATTACTTTATATACTGTTAAGTAGTGGAGAATGAACTGGCAGTTAAATAATGTATTCAGTGTCTAAATCTCCATCAAGCAACACAGAAATCCCAAGTTAAAATTTTATAATAACTTTTTTTCCGAAACACCTGAATACAGGTATTTGATCAGACTCTGTACAAGTGTATGTTGGAGTATATTTTCAAACAATTGTTTCTGGAAAGTTGGTTGGACATCTGGGAAGCTTGGTTGCGATGTTTTTAATGCAGAGAATATAGCAGATTCATAAGGAAACCCTGGAGCAAAACAGTTAATAATATCGTGTAAACATTTTCCATACAGAGGTCACATATAACTGACACACGGCACTGCCAATTTGATAAAACACTTTTGTAGACTAAAACAACATAAGCCAGGCTGTCACTCATTTGAGCCTTAGCCTCAAGGTTTATTTAAGATATAGAAATGAAAACGAAGTGTGCTTTTCTGATAGTCTCTCCTGTTTCTCTTCCATTGGAGCTGGAAGGACCAGTAGGAGTTCAGTACATGTTGGAGGAAATTGTGGTACCTATTGGTGAATGACACTGCTATTTGTACTCTGTGCCCTACATGACCCAATCAATTCTCTGTTGCAATAAACACCACTGCCTGACTAAAAAACTTAACCTCAGAAATACTGAACCCAAAACAAATGCCATTTGACCTAAATTGGATTTTTTTGTTTGTTTGTTCATTAAAATTGTTCATAAGATTTCATTTCCTGAGGCAAACCAAGGGCAATTGAAGCAGAGATACTGCTAAACATAGTCCTTGATAACTGTATGTTGAAACGTCAGTGCACGGCTACAGCCATATATCTTAATTGTGCTGCTCTACTCAAATATTCAAATTAACAATTCCAACCAGGAATTTGTAACTATCAAACTTCACTAAAAAAAGCCTACCTTCTTTGTTTATCTTTATTCTACCCCAGCTCAGAATTTAGAAATCAAGGGTTTGCACCTCAACTTGGAGTTTTGATTGATTTGACAACAGACTACTCCCATCTCTTCATGTGTCTTTTGTAAAAAAGACCTGTTCTCAGAGGGAAACCCATGGTGCTATTGCAGTTGGCTATCTCACTGAAGAGTTTCCTTGCTCTGTGTGTGTTACAATCAACTTCTCAGGATGCTTTTTCTCAATCAGTGTTATGACAAAGGTAAGAACACTATTAAACATTACTGAACTTGAACTAGGCAGAGATCAAAACAAGGGTCTTTGTCTCAGTTTTTGCTGTTGTAGGCATTTAGAAAGGTTTGAGAACCCTCACCTTGATATCAACTTGCCAACTAGGAATCTAATCTACCTCAGTGAGAGAAGCCACAGAGCTGGCTGACTGATTTGTGAGCAAAATAAACATTTTGTCAACCTACTCCAGCAGTCTGAGAGACCACAAGCCCAAAAGGGAAAGTCAGATATGTTCTAGAAGGCTAGGAATGTGCCAAAACCTCCCCAGAGAGAATAAGGCATGTAATGCAAACTATCAGGAAATTATAGCTGTCACTGGGTAGTGCGCAGAATCCATACTTTCCTGGGACTAATTCTGGAATAGCAGCAGTACACCCAGGCATGCAAGAGGAATGCACAAGGGCTTTCTTCACTGATACTGCTAAGAAGGGAGCAATGCCTACACCAGAAAAAGACTAAATTTTATAAAGTTGCGATAAGTTGAGTCAACTCCCTCTCCAGATGAATCTCTAGCAACATCTGTGTCAGTGGAGGAAATCCCCTCATTGGACTGAAAGAATTATGCTGAACCTATGACAATTAGTGAAAATAGTAGATTAAATTGATGCAGATGAATTAGTCCTTGCACAGAGAAGGTATGTGCCATAACTGACATGCATAAAGATTTTGTTGTTTTGTTGAAAGCTTCTGGAGGAAGTGTCTTTGTATTATACATCAGGAGACTGTTTATTCCAAATACAGTGTTTTATTGTATGTTTCGGTCTGCGCTAATTTTCTTATCATCTGTTGCATTAAATCCTGAAAACTTTCATAATTTATTTAATGAAAATAAAGAGCAAAGAGCACAAGGGCTCCATTGTAAGGCTGAGTGGTTCTCAGAGAGGAATATCATTAAAAGGCTTGAGAATTGAGAAAACTGGTACTAAAGTGGTTTGAAAAAAAGTACATTTGTTGATGATGCCAGTTACTGAAAGACAATGGCTAACAATGAATCTTTTCTTTATAGACGTGTTTTTTCTGAACACACACATTATATTTGTGTTATGGTAGCCCTGATGGTCTAAAGACATTAGAATAGCAAGATCTGTAATCATCATCCCTTATTAGACCAACTCATATCTGAAAAAGAAAATGTTATATTTTTGGACATAGAGGATCATATGTATATAAAATCTTGTCTTTATTTTCCATCACTTGGTAATGTTGGGGATGTACATTAAGAAAAATACAACAATTCAATTTCTTCAGCTTCAGGCTCTTTGAAATCTGTATGCAAATAGTCTCAGGGAAAAAAAAAAGAAGAAGGAGGCCTTTTTTGCCGTCCTCATCACTGTTACAAACATTGTGATTGGCTCTGGGTTCTTAGTTCATTGTGATCTTGGGGATAAATTCAGATGAGTGGCCTGAGTTCACTTTGCATCAGGACTTGACATCATTGTAAAGATTTGTCATGACAATGGATTAGCCTTCACTTTAATCTTTGGCACACATGATGAAATCATATTTGTGTTGTGCATACAGCAATGCAGTTTGGGGGGGGGACTTTCTTACAAAAGGATAGAATCCCACAGCTACAAATTTTATATATTGGTGACACCCTGTAGAGACAACAAATCTGATTTCAGGGACTGATGACTTCATGGCAAAAAGGACAGAAAAATTAGACCTAGACTGCCGCTGGAACACATTGATTGTGTCCAATTTCAATCTGCATTGCATTTCATTGTCTATTTATTAGTACTAGTGTTAAGCATAGCTGTAAAAACAAGCTTTGTCCCTGAAGATTTCTGTCTAGTAATGCACACCATTCTAAAAAAAATCACCACAAAAATCGTTATTCACACAGACTGTTTGTAAAATGGTTGAATTATGGTTGCCCAAATATAATTACTAATGAGGACTCATTGATAATAAGTGTTTTCCTAATAAACTCTCTCAGGGATCAGTTGTCAGGATAATGTTCTTCAATACTTCCATGTCAGTTCTGCAGGAAAATACAGGCAGACTATGATCAGGCAGGGAGCTCAAAGATCAATCAGCAGCAAAAAGGAGTGGTCATTTACACAGCAGAGACCATTAGTCAATCAGATGGCAGAACATGGGCAAGGAGAAAAGGGTTAAGCATAAACTGTGAATTTGTTTTCTGGCTGTGAGTTCCTATGTATCCTTTAGCAGTGATCACAAGTTTGTATGGTTTGAGCTGTTTCAAGAAGAAGGCCAGGAGAGGCTTCTTGGCTTCTTGCTTCAGTGATCACTGTCGTGGTCAGCCTGGAGGAACACTGTAGACAACATTGGAAAGGGTGGTAGTTTTGAGAGTGGCCCCAGGGATGCAAAGAAGGGACAGGCTGAAGGGAAAAGGTTGCTGCTGAGGACATGAAACACTGATGCCTTTTTTCCTTTTTTATTATCACTCCCATCTCAACCTCCAGGACCAATATTTCTGATAGGTTAATTAGTAACACTTTTCCTTGTCAGTGGACTCAAATCTCGAAGAAGGATGGATGAAGAGGACACAGATTGAGGGCAGCAGCGGGACAGGTAACAATCTATTCACTCTCATGACCAGTGACAGGACGTGAGGAAACGGCATGAAGCTGAGTCAGGGGAGATTTAGGTTAGATATCAGAAAAAAGTGTTTCACTCAGAGGGTGGTTGAGCACTGGAACAGGCTCCCAAGGGAAGCGGTCACAGCACAAAACCTGACAGAAGCATTTGGACAACGCTCTCAGGTACATGATGTGACTCTTGGGGTGTCCTGCACAGGGCCAGGAGTGGGACTCGATGATCCTGATGGGTCCCTGCCAACTCAGCATGTTCTGTGATTCTATGATTGTAGTAAGAAACCAGGGCAGAGCTATCAGTAATAAAACAATGGCAAAACAGCAACACCCAAATGCACTTTGGAAGAATAATAAGCCTTTCAAATTCTTAGCTGGTAATATGTGGTTATATCACAGTGATTTAAAATATCAGAAATATATGTCATTATAGTACACAAAAATTTACTAATTAATATGTATTCTTTCTAAAAATAAAATAAAAAATAACCAAACCAAAACCCCCCCCCAAAAAATAAATAAACAAAACCACAAACAAAAGCAAACACAACAAAATCTTGCCATATTTTAAGGTTGATTTATAGGAGTTTTTTTTAATGGAATTTTGTCTGATGTTTGGGGGAAAAAATGAAGTAAATTGAAGTTGATTTTCACTCATGCAAAGAATGAAATTCTACAATAGTTTTCCAGAAAACAAAACCAGCAAACAAATAGAAGTTCAAATTTAAAACAAACAGCTAGTATTCTAAGGCAGTAATGAAACTAGATGCAGTATAATTTTTTGTTTGCTATTTTAATCAGAAAAGATCTCCACAAAAAGTCATTTGGAATCAGGGAATGGGGCTCTGAGGAGCAATTGAAGTCAAGTATGCTTCACTAATAGTAATTAACAGCATGCAAGCCGTGGTAACTGCTGCAGCGAAACAGGATTAAGTAGGATGAAGAAACTCATTACATTACTTTGAGGGAGATTTCACTTTCTTTCAAGGCTGATGTAAATCTGCAGTAACTTCAATTGCCTTCATATAGTCACTGATCACTAAAGGCCAATGTTCTTTATCAGAATTCGCATCTCATGGATACTAACCAAATGCTCATTTTTCAAAACTACTAATATCAAAATAAGCAGTAACTGCCTGTAGACAAGGAGGTTTTATGCATATGACTGTTCCATGTTTTTTTTTTCCAGTGTATAAATGAAAGCTACAATCTGCGGAAGAAAGGCTTTTTCCAATCATTCCTTTATATTAGTTATTAAACGTCTCCCAGTGCTAGACAACCATTTATTTCTGAGAAAACACCAGGTCTGCATCCAATGGAAATATGTTTGCTAACAGACCACATGGAACAGGATAAACATTTAATTATGTAATTTTGAAACTCTAAGAGAATCAGCTAAGCCGCAATTTGTCATGTTATCCTGGTTTTGAATACTTCATGCTACACTGATTATATAAATGCATGTTGACTCTTTTGTTAAAGGCATTTTTGCTTTTGAACAAAAAAGAACATATTTCCTCTCTAGAAATTGGAGGGTGGATATTTTTCTATGGAACCAACACTGCTTTGCAAAACCCACCATTTTACAAAACACTATAGGAGACTCTACTGTAAACTAGTTTTGTTTACCAAAAGACTAAAGTATTTTCATCTGCTTTCAGCCATTCAGAAGTTATCCTAGCAAATTTTTTATAGGAGATTGAAATGGAAATGATATACTGTTTGCTAAGGAACATATAACCTATAATCGATTTTACTTGCCTTAGTCTGAATAATACTTTCCTTTATATAAAATGCATGAGCACATTTACATCTGTGGTTCATTTTGGAACAAAACTACACTAAAGCTTCTCTCTGAAAATGAGCTGAAGTCTGCCCACATTGTTTACTGTCCTATCATCCTTCTTCAAATATTAAATCAGTATCACAATCAATTTCAAACTATTAAGTTACAGACTTTAGTATTCTTGATGGATTGTTAGGGCATCCTGCTCGTAAGTGACACACAAACTAAAAACCAAATAGACATGATAAGTAAATGTGTTGTGATATATTTATGCAAATATGCTGGTGGAAGATGTGTTCAGTTATCAACTTTGATTAGGCTTTTTGAAGTCTGTAATCATGGCCGGAATATACAAAGTCAAAGAAAACTTTATTGAAGACTATAATCCAGATTATATATACTAGTTCTCTGTAAATTTTTTAACATTTTGGAATAATTACAAATCAAACATGTTTTAAAGTTTCACATTCAGCACATAAAAGACCTGCTTCACTATAAGGCAGAACTGATTTTAATAAAAAAGGAAATGTCCCAATACTTGTGTGTACTCCCCTTGAACCTTCAGCCCTCACTCCATCCAAAAAAGAAGACACATGAAGGTCATTTGTGTGAAAGGAAAATGATGTTTCTGTGTTTCCTGTACTCTTACTGTGTCTTCCTGTCCTTGCAGATTCTGCTTCCTACATACTGTGTTCATACATATACAGAAGATGATTTGGGTTATACTACCAAAGCAATGAAAAATTAATACAAGTCAATAGAATTAAAAAAACCCACAAAAAATAAACCCACTAAAACCAAGCACACGAGTTTGGTTCTAAAGTTCTTAATAAAACATCCCATGTCTTGACTGAAGGGCCCTGTTCAGAACTCCAGATGCACGAACACTGTCATAGAGCAAGGGGTCCAATTTAGCCAAGAGATGCATCTGCAGCATGCATAGAAGTACTAGACCTGCAGAAAAGGCAAGTTGTTTGTGCTGATGCTGAGAAAGACCAGGGAGATCTATTATTTGGGAGCAACAGACCTCAAACTGAAGTGAGAGCAGAAAACATTTCAGAAGATATTCATACAATGGATAGTAAAAAATCACAAAGACCACATTTCCTTCTAGATACAGAAATGTAATGAAAGTATTACACCACCCTTTGTAGTGCATGTGTAAATGGTTCAAAGGTTCAAAAATATTCACAAACTGCAAATAATGCCTCTAAGAATGAGAGAGAGACTCTAAGACCTCAATCTCTTTAGCCTGTCAAAGAGCAGATTGAGAGGAGAAATGATTACAAAGTATAATTATCTCTACGAGGGAAAAATACTTAAACAAGTATTAAGTAGTTTTTCAAACCAGCACCCAGAAATGGAAGAAAAACTAAAGACTAAATGCTAAAGCTTGACATTCCCATTATTAAACAGGCAGAATATTTTAAAGGGGAGGGTACTTTACTTCTGAAACATAGAGGAAGTGGCCAATTATCCATCTCCTGGTCTTCAAATCAACTATTCAAATTAACCACATCCTGGGCCATATTAAAAGTAGCGTGGACAGCAGATCAAGGGAGGTGATTCTGCCCCTCCATTTCACTT
Source organism: Cephalopterus ornatus (assembly GCA_013396775.1). Taxonomy (NCBI): domain Eukaryota; kingdom Metazoa; phylum Chordata; class Aves; order Passeriformes; family Cotingidae; genus Cephalopterus; species Cephalopterus ornatus. The sequence goes on along the minus strand of VZRE01005981.1, from coordinate 86,071 downwards.
TCCTGGGATCCCACCTGAAGTACTGTGTCCAGCCCTGGGGTCCTCAGCACAGGAAAGACAAGGACCTATTGCAGCAAGTTCAAAGAAGGGTCATGAAGATGATAAGAGAGCTGGAAAACCTCTCCTATGAAGACAAGGCTGAGAGAGTTGGGTTTGTTCAGCCTGGAGAAGAGCAGACTCTGGGAAAACCTTATAAAACCTTCCAGTACCTAACAGAGGCCTTCAAAAGAGCTGGAGAGAGACTTTTTACAAGGGCATGGAGTCATAGGACAAGGGGAGGATGGCTTTAAACTAAAAGATTAGATATTAGGAAAAAATTCTTTACTGTGAGGGTGGTAAGGCACTGGAACAGGTTGCCCAGAGAAACTGTGGATGCCCTATCCCTGGAAGTGTTCAGTGTCAGGCTGGATCGGGCTCTGAGGAACCTGGTCTAGTTGTCCCTGGGAAGGTGTCCATGATATGAACTAGATGATCTTTAAGGACCCTTCCAATCCAAGCCAGTCTATGATTCTATCCTGCACTAAAATACAAAGGAACTACAGCATTGTAATGAAGCAATTATAAAGAAAATGTTAACAGGCAGAAAACACACTTCTTCTTGTAATATCATTCTGGGAAATGACCAGACTATTTCAGGTGAAAATCAAACATGCACAGACACAGAATCAGCTTGAGGCAGGCTTCTTTAAGGGGAAATTTTGCAAGGCTGTAGACAAATTAAATTAAGTCTTAATTATAAGCAGTAGTACCAGCTCATTCTTTTCAAACAACCCTTGGGTCTGACTGGACTTCTGCATAACAGGTCAGACAAAAACAACCTTCACATCCCAGTACTAAGCAAAATTATTGACAGCATCTAGTCATTGCTAAAGTGATTGCTTTCAAATATACACAAAATTAGTGTACCTTCATAGCTGTATTCATACATATTTATAATAGTCTAGATCAAATTTTCAAATAAAGATTTTAGATTCTGGAAAAAATATATTATTCTTCATGAGGATACTTTTCAAACTGTAACATCACCCTAAAACAATTATCTAGTGTATTGCTTAGACCAAAAGCAATCTGAAATATATTGCGATTATAGGGATTGAGTAGATATTTTTAAATAGTGAAAATACATCAGGTTTTGAGAGCTTGCAAGCTTTTTGAAAACTTTTTTTTTCAAATTACTCATCAGTGTAGTACAGGGGTAAAGTACACTGTAGCCTTCAACTATAAAGCGCAGAGATAGTTCTGTACCAAAGCGAAATATACCCACATGCATGTAGCAATGTGCACTTATACATGGGGATCGTATGCAAGTAACAGAGTTCGGTCTCATGTTTGCATCTTTCCTTCCCTCCCCTAAAATTTAACTGTTGTAATGAAAGCCTTATTAGATTTTCTACTTATTAACCTGGAGGCCCTCCAGCCTCCTCCCCTACTCTCTTTCTTATTCGTTTTTAAACTTCTGACCCGATGCAATCTGCCTGCAGGGGCAAATACAGTTATCTCCTTCTAAATTAAAATTGTAACTCATTTGGTACAGTTTACACAAGGCCTCAGCTTTGACACATGCAATTACTATGAACATAGTAGGAACATGATTGCTGAGAGCCACTAGAAATAGAGTTTAATCAGAAAACATGGAGTTGTTCCAACAGATTTATAATTTCACCACTTGCTATTCTTTTATGTTTCTGAATGTTCAGATAATTAGATACGCTGGTTTTTTGCTTCCCAAGAGGCCAGCAAAAGCAAAATTCCTACTTTTACATTAACAAGATTGAATTATAATACACAAAATCTATAACTTTTCTGGTGAAATGACAAATTTGTACAACATTAATTTTAGTACTTACAAAATGTTACAAATAATTTGTTCTGTAATATCAGTGTGTATCACATAATGTAGACTTAGGTGAATTAATTACCCATTCATATGGATTGCCCAGTCTATCAGCTTTTACTCACATAAGAACCCCTGGGTAGCTCACTTTGCCTATCTTAAAAGGCAGATTTTTTTTTTTAATAAGTCTTTAAAATGTAAAGTTCACATTTTGTGCCACTGCTAGGGAATGATCCTCTGGCGTAGTAGATCAGACTGCAGATCTGTAAAAAAAAATGTAGATGTTACAAGCAGATTTATAGCCCTACCTGATCTCCATGCCTCCAGTTCATCTCTGATAAAGGAATTTTAAGTGTATTTGATCAAGTGAAACATAGAGTTGAATCAACAAACAGAGATCACTCACTGTAATTAGAAAGGAAGATGCAGACTTCAACTACATGTTACCTTGCACGATGGCATCACATTCTTCTGAGGATAGGGGTGTTCATGACTCAATTGCTTTTACAAATAAATATAAATGAATAGACAAGTTCAACATTGCAGCCTTTTGACTGGGATCTGAACACATACATTTTAATTATACTTTAATATCAAGTTCCCCGAGCTGACAGATGGGCCTCTGGGAGGACTGTAGGTCAAGTAAGAGGTAAGGTTACAGAAAAGGGCTACAGAAAATACTTTGGGAAAAGAAAATGCATGGCTGATGATGTGCTCTGTAGTACAAATGTGGTCCTGAAGATCTGGCTGTTTTTTCAAAGGGCCACCTGCTTTCTATTTCTCCTTTTATGTTAGCCATTAATTTCGCTGCCATAGGCACAATTCATACTTACAAGGTTGGAGGCTCAGACAAGAGCAGCTGCTGTTTCAAATAGCGCTGCTCCGTTCCCAAGACAGCCAACTCAGCTGCAACGACATCAGTGACCTGGATACACCAAATTCACAAAAAGATGGACTTTCCCATCCTTAACATACTCTTTTCTGCTGCGTGTATGCACAGCAGCAAAGCAAATCCATAAGGCTGGAAGGAAAAAAATTGTAGGTAAGACAAGGTAATGTAAAGAAAGAGTCTGGAAGAGTAACAAAGAGAAGCAAAACAAAAGGAAAAAAAAAAAGAAAAATAAGAAAAGGATTACATGAATATTAGTAATGAGGTTGCCAATCTGTCTCAAGCAAACTGCTTGGTCTAGAAGCTTTTACTGGTTAGTAAAAACCTAATTTAGGTAATAGTAGTAGTCTATAAAGAGATGTAAAAATAGAGGCATGTAGTATCATCGTGTTTGTTTAAGTCTGGGATGTCTGAGTCCAGCCCCAAAGGCAGACTTATTTTATTTGGCCCCAGGAACATGCCCTGAGCCATTGGGACTAACTGCCCTTCTAGCAGACTGCTCATCCCCAGCCCTCTCCCTGGGATCCCCACACTCAGCAGGCTCTGTAGTCAGAAGGCAAAGCACCTGCAGAGTCATCTCAGGTCTTAAAGAATTTATGGGCTGAGACACGGTCCTGGGCAACCTATGCTTTTTGGTTTCAAGCCCATCTGGTTTCATTTCCACCCATTCTGAGAAAATTCAGCCCAGGGATCCCTGCACCACATTTCCAGACTTGGAAATGCAGGTAGTTCAGTTCAAAGCATCCCGATAGTATTAACAGGCACAGTTCTTGAATTGCACTGATGCTCATACAAGGTGGTACAAGGAACCTTCAGCCAGCAGCAGGATCATGGAAGAAGAAGAGGAGAGAAAAGGACCACAGTAGCCCTGAGCAGTCTGCTTTATGTTGCAGTGAAAACACCCGCTGAATCAGCTGGAATTTCATCATGCCCCCATGCACCAAGGAGAGTTGGAGCTTGGGAGCAGTTCTCCAGTAACATGAGGGGTCAGCAAGGGCTCACAGTGAGCAATTTTGCAATATCCTGAATGGAAAGGAGACTGACTGTTCTCTGTCTTGTCCAGTACAAGCAGCAAAAGCCATAAAATTAATTTAGTAGCAGCCACGTTCAAAACAAATACAAGGAAGTGGCTCACCACACAGCAGATAAGAGAGCTGGGAAACTCTTCACTCAAGAGGCTGTGGCTTCAAGAAGTCTGGTGGAGCTCAAACAAAGTCTGCAAGAGCACTTAAAAGGTCCTGAGTGTTGCAAAAGAGACCACAGCAGACTCAAGAAATACTCACAGCTGGGGAAGTTTTAACGGGGAAGTTTTATAGATTTGCTTTTATTGTTCCCAAGCCGTATGTTTTTTGACACTTGGAGGCAGAATAATGGATTAGTTAGCCAATGATCTGTACCAGTTCCATCCACTCCTCTACTCTTAAGACTGATAAATCCTACCAGCCTCCAGTTAGCAGCAGCTGGAAGATTTCCAGGGCTGCAGCTAAACTGCTGAGTTTAACATCAGGTTCTATCCTCCTAAACTACGCTTAATCTCATTTTTTAACCTGCATTTCAACTCCATATTATCTTGCAACAATGAATTCTGAACTCTCATTGTAAACTGTCTATTAAGGCACTTCATCTTTGTTACTTTAAATAGGCCACTTGGTGCCTTTATTGAAGTGCTCTACTCACCACATCATGAGAAAACAGTAAAAAAACAGGGGATCTTTATCATATTATTTCCCATACATTCAAACAGGTTTTTTCTACCCTGAAGCAGTTCATTCACTTATATATATTTATTACTCAATGCAAAATTATTCTCATAAAATTTTAGAAAGTACATACTTTAAGAGGTAGCTTTGAGAGTTTAATGTCAAAATTTACTACACATAAAACACAGGAATTTAAAGGATAAACATTTATTTCTATAATTTGCAATTCCTACTACGGAAAAGTTGTGCTGACTTTTTGTCGAGTACAGACTCTGCCCTTGTACCAGACTCTTCTGAACCCCTTGGTCCTAGTTCAGACAGTTAGAGGAACATAAACTGACTCTAAGAAGATTGGTGTGGACACTGAGGTCTGTAATATGAACACGAAAACACCAAATGTGGAGTATAGCAATGGGGAATCCACAGCACTTAAAAATAAAGGACTGTGTAAAGGGATATTGTATTTTTACGATGGCCATAAAAATTGGTAGTAACAGTGGCTAGATAGGAATGTTGATAGAATAAAAACACTTGTGTAATTCATTTGATATGTGATGCTAGACTTAAATTTCTCTCCTGTGTTTGTAGGTAGAGAAAAAAGCAAGTGTATATACTTCTAACATAAAGACAAAACCTATTACTCTCTAAAAACAGGTTTGATTATTTGCTGGACCAGCATAGGTTTCCACTAGATGGTGCTCCTAGCTTTAGGGAAGCCGTAAGCAGATTAACCTGCTGCAATGCAAGGGATCCTAGATCCCTAGGCGGCAGTAATTTTGCTCTTTTTTCACATGTCCTAAGTACTCACAAGCCTAATGTTTTCAATTTCATTCTCATGCTCTGGTCTTCCCACCACAGAGACTGGTCTTCCTGCCTCAGTCTTTTCTTCAGCCACAAATTTTCACAAGCCTGTAAAGATGCCTCTGAAACATTTTCTGCAAAGCAGGTTCATGCAGAAACACCATCTCTCAGAAAGTTACTTTAGGAAAAAATAAGAATATGCATTTATCGTGCAACTTCTTTATCTGGTCATCTTCATTCTTACTGCTATTCTTTTTACCTCCTCCACTATTTCCTTAACGGTTACCATCCTCTTAATTTTTGACAGGTAAACACTGGGAAAAAATTCCTAAATATGCTCCCCACAGACACTCACTTTTGCTATTACACTGGCAGATTCCATAGCACAGATCAACATTTCCCTCATCCCCCGCCAAAAGGCATTAATTTCTTTAACTTCTTGGGTAACACCTACTGAATACCTTCCCCTGTACTCTCTTCCATCTAGTGGCAGAGAAGCTTTTTCATCAGCCCCTCTCATACCAGCAACATACATAGAAGGATGTTGAAATACTGGAGACATTTCAGAGATGAGTTGCAAAAATGATCAAACACAGGAAAAAGTATCTCCCAGTGAGAGATTCAAAGGGTTCAAATCTGTCCACTTTAAAAGTGCTTAAGCACCATCACATACCAAGATGGGAAAAGAAAGTTAAGAATTCGTACAGAACAAAAAATACAGACTTAGTTCAGTCCAACATCACTGGGAAGCAGAGTTGGTTTCATGTTCATTGTGAGACGAAGAAGCTAAAACTGAGCACACTGTCAAGTCTTCCCAAGGACACTTTTTTTTTTAAGAACTGCCTTTGGCTCAAAACAGCTACCATTGGTTGGTGGAACAGACCAGCAGCTGGCAGCACCATCACAATTTTTTTCTCAAAAGCGCACTGCCACAGTCCACTAAAGTGAGATTTCTCTTCGGGATGTAAGATTTTCCTCTTACATCTGGAAGACCACCATTTACAATTGCTATAACTAGAGCACTGTTGATAAACCAGTTGTTGTGACATAGTACACACTGCCATCATAAAGGAACAGTACCCAGTGCTGCAATGTCTTTGGAAATACCACATATTCATGTGGGCTGCTGGTGAGATTCCTGCATCCATTTAACTGAGTCTATTCATGGAAAGAATATTTCTGTTGTTTGCTAGAGTTACAGAGAAATCTAGTTACAGTAAGACTGGTTTATCACTCTTGATAGGGAAAGACAGTTTGTTTTCTTCTCTAAGCTTCAAATTCCTTTAATAGTTACTTTGCTAGAAGAGAGGAATGGCTGAACTTGGCCCTAGGCTGACTGACAGTGAAATCTGCACTGACAGACAAACGAGAAATCTGAGGCTGAGGCTGACAGATCCATTTAGCCTATTCTGGATGAGCAAGATGTAGAGAAGAAAGGGACAGACAGAGCTGCTGAAGTTTGAGCTGCAGATGTCCCTTCTATGAAAATCTGTAACTGATGGGGGTAGCCCACTTTGCCTTACCACATTGAGCCTTAACTGTGTGCTATGGATTGCATGCCTGTGCACCAAGTAAAACAGTGTCCTTAAAGGGAAGCATCACGGACAGTGAGTGTTTAGAACATTACCCAAAATAAAAATAGCTACGCCTCTTCTCCCAGATTTATGGCTCTCAGTACTGAGTATCTCCTCCTGCCCTAACTTAAATGGTAATGGGTGAAAACCGTTGTGATTTAGTAAACTATCTGGGCTACCTCTGGGTAAGAACCCTGCTTGGAAATCACACATAACAAGGATATATATCAAGAAATAATAATTATCTGGAAACTTACTGAACTACTTCATGCAACAAAAATCAAATTTTATCCATCCTATCAACAGATTTGTGTGTGTAAAAAAATTTCAGTCTCCAAGCAAAAAGCTTGTAAACAAAAGATGCACACTGCATGGCTTAAGATTAAATGTGGCAGAATATAAAGACTGGCTAAAAATAACTACCAATAAAAAAAAAAAGCCTATTGTACAATTTGTCAATGCATCTTTCCTGAAAAATACAGTGAAGATGATCCCCCTTGGGTTCTTTTCTGTGAGAAAAGAGCACTAAGCAGCAGTCTCAAGTGAAGAAGAGGTCACATTAGTGTAACAGAGGTTTGGGGGTTTCACAGAAGAACAAAAGACATTGCGGGTTAATTGACCTGTATTTTTTTGCAAGAAGATATGAAACTACAGTTTTTGTATGTGGTCTGTGGCAACAAATTACCTGCATGCAACCAGTTCCTATATAGTAAATGACATGAGACCAAGAACTGGTGTGCATCTCTGTGTGTGACTATATATATAAGTTATTATTATATAGTATGTTTTTATAAATATGATGCAGTTGCAAAGCATCTTTTGAACTGAGAGGCTACCGAGTTATATTTCTTGCAAGCCAGAAAATAAGCCAATGTCTAAGAATTTGACATTCATCACAAGGGAGAGGGCCAATCTAAGAGAGTGTTTCTCAAACGCTGCAGATTCTGGTATGGTTAATTTTTGAAAAGCATTATAAAATATGCTTTTCATCATATCAAACATCAGAAGGCAGTGAGTCAATGGTACAAGAGAGACATGAATATGGGGATAAATTTTTCTCAAGCTTTCTGAAAAATCCCAAAGAGTAGTTAAAAAGGAGGAGAAAAAATGCTTTACACCATAGCAGCAGTGTATCTGAAGAAAAAGCTGTCTTCTGAGAAACCTCCTTTTAAGTCATTGTCATTCCCTAATTTCACAAACACTTCATGTGACAACAACAACAGTCTCACCGATGCTATAGATAGTGAACTTGAGATTTTTAGGGCAGTTGAGCCTTGAAATATATTTCAACTTGGCTGCATCATCTCTCTGATGCTGACTGCGACCATTGCCCAAGTCCCTGGCTGCTGGTAGATCGTCTGTGCAGTTCAGTAGTTTAACTTACTAGACAAAGAGGTAAAGTCCAACACTTCTGGAGCAATGGCCATTCAAGCAGAACACCACGTGACTAAGCTGATCAGAGATAACCTAAGCTGATCTCTCTAACTTCTGCCCCAAATCCCAGACAGTAACTTTTGCATGAGTTTCTGTTTCTATTATGAAAAACAGAAAATATTTACTACAAACATCTAATGGGAGAAAAGTAAGCATCTGAAAGGCAGCCTTTGAATGTTTAATTTTTTTTCACTAGCCTTTCCCCAAATCTGCTCTTCTCCAATTTAATTTGAATCTGGATGCTTTTAGCTTCTACTTCCAGTCATTGAGTCGTGTTATGATAGTGCTTTCTGCAGGAATAGAGTCATCTACCACTGGCAATCTCCTTAAGTGCTTGTAATTATGAATCCTACAGAGTACATCAGTCTCCAAATTTCTCACCATCTGTTTTTCTTCCAGACCACAGAATATTCTTTTGTGTTCTGGCTGAAACCTCACTTAAAGACTAGCATCATATATGAGGATGTGATACTGTGGTAACAATCTCACTTATGCCACAAACAAAGGATGATGGGACAGACCGTCCTCATTCCAAACAGGAGAGCAATGTTATTGCATGCTTGTGACATGAGTGGGAGCCTGAACATTGTGTTGGGAGGATCAGCTGATTCTGGGCTGATGGTCCCCTCGTCCTGTTAATAAATACATCACCTCTGAATACTCTTTCCCTTCTGTCTGGCTCACTGTTATGTGAGTCAGAGAATTACAGCACATGAATTAAAGGATATGGATAGGGCTGCTCTGCTGAGGGGCTACAAGCACCATGCAGGCATGCAACTACCTCTGCACACTTGGGACAGCACGTGAGTAGATCTGTACTGCTAGCAAGGCACAGGGACAATAATCTTCCCTGTTCCCTTTGCAAATCCTCTGCTGGCTGACCTGTAATTACTAGTGGTTGTGGGTGGAGTTGTATGAAGTCACACAGATGAGCTTAAGCCTCACGTAAGACATTTTGTTTAACAGGGGCTGCTCTGTGGACCATCAGTATGGCTATTCTTCTCTGCCACTGTGGGAAAACAATCTGATCCAGCCAGCAATAGCACACCATGAATAAAGCAAAAGCCACTAGCAGGGACTTCCTGCAAATTAAAAAGGATACCTACTACCATCTTTTTCTACCTTGCACAACAGACACTGAAAAAAAAATCAATTACCTTTTGGCAAGAGCCAATGAAAAAGTGTTAAAACCTGAGTGCAAGATTAGTATAGAACAGACTATGCAAATTATAACTGGATCATTTCAAGTGATTATTACTACTTGACAGGGTTTAAAACTTTCACATTAAATTAATGCATCCTGTGTAGCCATCCTTAATTTGTCATCACTCAGTGTTGTAAAATATTTCCTTTGAAATGTTACTAACACAAAATGTTCTATTCAAATAATTGTCTTTTTAGTGGTAAGATGATCTCAAATTTAAGAAGTTGTAGAAAAGTTAAGTACAATCACTCATATTAACTAACCACTCTGTTCTCCAGCACCTAGAAATCATTCTTAGCATGAAGAACAGCTAAGTAATTCTGAGCTCATACAAGAACCTATCTAAATTTAACTGCTGTATCATTTTAATGAGAGATAAAATGCCCTGCGTCCACAAACAGATGGTGTCAGCCCACATTAATATACTCACTGGAGAACTTAATATGCTTAGATTTAGATGGGTTATTCCACTGGATGACGCAGTACATGACGCATCCTGAAGCAATGTATCTGTATTTGGCAGTTCTTTATCATCTTACTTGGTTCTACTGGCTACACATTGCTTTCCCTGTGTTGTGTCCTGTCCTGCCCCTGGGTTATCCTAACTGGCAGATATATAGGTGCAGGCCTTTGCAGTTCTTATTTGTGGAAGCCAGAAACACTCACCATGGCACAGCCATGTTTTGTATTTTCACATGATTCCTGGATTGTACTGACCCCAGGAAAGATCCATGCATCAATCTGTATTTGGAGAGAAGTTCTCCTCACCAGCATCCCCCCCTATCTCCCCCCATACATTTACTTATCTCCTTCTTTCCCCAGCAGAATGAGGAGGGATGCACAAGTAAGAAAGAGATGGATGCCTGTTTCTGCCTTGCCCTGTCCCATTTGAAGGCTGCAGCTGCCAGGGAGCTGGCATAGTCAGGGGTAGGACCTGGGCATAAGGCCACTGGCACCACTGTGACTCCCATATGGTCTCCTTTTCGCTAGGCTGAGATTTTGCCTCCCTAAAATCTGCCTCCCAAGGCAACAGATTGAATCTGGACATTCTTGCCCGGGGATCTTTTGGCAGCTCATTCTATTTGCACTTCCAAAAGCATAAAATGTTTGTATATTATGTTTTGCATACTTAACCAGTGTTATTAGCTTAGAGTAAATACATATTTAAAACATATTAAGTAGTATAGTACTTCAGAAAAATAAAATTAAGTAATTAATGTGATTGGAAAATGGTATCAGATGAAATTGGACCATGGTATTCATTTCACAAAGGCTGCTTGTGGCAAAATCATTTATATGCATTTGATCCACCTGATCAGCAATCTCTATGACTATTTTGTTATGTGAATAACGAACAAAGCTTTCTAAAATAAATCTTGGGATACCGTTTTACTCATCTTCTGAATAAAGTTAATGTAGTGCTCTTTAAAGAAAAGTTGCCTAATACAAAACCTCTGTAAATAACTAGAATAACTTAGAAATGAAAAATCATAGGAAGTGGGCGGAAGAGAATATGTGCAAACCTAAAGTTCAAATGTGTTGGAATTCAAAAAGTATTTTCATAAGATATTGCAAATATTTGCACAAAGATACAAGTGGAGTATTCAGAAAGCTTTAGATGTTCTTATCTACTTTATATAATGTGATCTGGAAGATGAAAAATATTGACTCCATGTTCTAACTTGCAAAAATTATCATGAGAGTCATGGAGCTTTAGCTGCTGTATACCTGGGCATGGGATTTAAATGGAGGCAGAGAAAAACTGCTTCTTTGGGGTATAAGTAAATCCACAGAATTTTATGAACATGCATATTCTACTTACAAACCACAGATGTACCTGAAAAGGCACAGAAAAGAATTCAAGGATTTCATTCCCTACCGTCCAAGAATATCTTGTGTCAGGGAGAGATGGTTTGATTTCCTGAGGATTGTTCTTTCCTGACAGAACTAGAAACATAAGGACATTCAGAGAGAGAAGAGGGAGAAGGTGTATGAAGATGAGAAAGAAATGAATACAGATAGAGAGGGCTACAATCACAGTAAATCACTGAAAACATGTGCCACTTTAATTTATACCTAGTTCCCTTTATCTGTGCTCTATTTTCAACCTCATACACCTTGTGTGTGTGGCTATTTACAAGGATGTGCTTTTTGCTGTAAAAACTGGCTGCAAATCCAGAGGTGAAAAGTACATATTAAGTGAACAATTATTCCGTGAAAACCCTGAATTATGTTTTATTATGTTTTGTAACAATTCCTGAATGAGGGAGGTCTTATGACTCTTATTTTTTTCTTTTTTTTTTTTTTGGTACAAGGGCCTCATTTCTTCAGGCTGACACATCCAAGATGCTACAGAACTATGAAAACAAGAAACTGCTGTTCTTCCCATAGACCTGCCACTAACTCTAGCCATTCCTTTCATAATTGAAGATAGTCAAATGGATTCTGCATTTCCTCACAAATCAAAAGAAAAATGTGAGTACATATTCATTGCAAAATCTGTACTACTGCTAATAAACAAACTTATATGCTTTTCCCCTTCACAAAATACTTTTTTCCTTCAACCTTTCCTAGTTTAAGCACTGAATAAATTTGCAATGGGACTCATGAGGGGAAAAATAAGAAAAAAAGAGACAAAACGCCCTACGGAACATGTGAAATCAACTGTAGAAAAATCATTCTAAGGGTGGAAGTGTACCTGAATCATGCTTCAATAGGTATCAGCTGATTCTACCAAATGGCCATCAAGGTCAAGGACCATCATAAAAATCAAAGCAAGGACTTTTCCTAGGCAAGAATTTTTTTCTTATTTTGAAATAAAGTTCAATGCTGGGGTCAACATACTTGCTTTTTATGAACACTTACTTATTTTTGAGAAAATCACTTCAGCTTAGCTGTTAAATATTGAATACTCCTTTTCCTACTTCAAGGCTCACAAAAGCATATTTCGCAATGAATATTTGTATGCTTTTTATGCATGAGTCCTCTTATTTATACAGCTCCCTATAAATCATATAAATGAATGACACAAAGGACCAATTAAAGCTTTTTCTGCACCAGGGTAGAATGGCACTTAGATGTTTGCGCAGTCTCGTTTTAATGGTTTCAGGTTCCACAGTTCCCCTGAGGAGATTATTTGAGAGTTTACTGCAATTTATTCTCGTGATAGCCAGCTTCAACATTTCCTTTTCCAATTGTATCATAATACACTTACAACCAGCATAATGTATCACACATTTTCTCCTCTTGTGAAGCAAGGTAAATTCCATAAAATCTGCAATAAATTCGTCACCTCTTTTTATATCATTATAAGCCTTTGTCAGCTGAGTTATGAAGCATATGCCAGTCCTGATAGCAACAGCACAGTTATGTCTCTTTAGTGATTTGCACAAAAAATGAGCTATCAAACTCCAATACTACTGACATACTTTATTCAAGCTCCAAATTAATTCACAAAAATTATACATGTTATTAAATAATTCTATGATTCCATGTATTATAAGGATAAAATACTGCCCCTTTTTTATGCATGCTTGCAGAGTCTTAACCCCATCCTCCTAGGGTCGTATAATAAAATTCCAGGAGCAAGTTTTATCATGTATTTCTGGAAGGATCCAAATGAATTTTCCAGTTCTCTGCACAGTAAGTGGTATCTTCTTATAAGTGTGGTTTACTCTGCCCTTCCATATGGGCTGGTCCCTTCACCCCTCTGTTTGTCAAATGCTAAACTGGTTTGCTTTCAGACTCCCCACCTGCCCTTCCCATTCAAGTCCTGCTATGGGATTGCCCCTGATCCATGGCTCATGCTCAGTTCCTTCACTGGGTGAATTTTTTTTCACAAGAAATGGGGCTGACATCCATCTTTTTACAATTTCAGATTAAAGGGACTACAGAGAAAGTGTAAATTTGTGCAAATTAAAGACAGCTAGGCTGTACATTTTTTAAGTTATCTGTCTTCAGTTGTACTGATCACAGCAGAATTTTGAAGAAAACAAATGAGAACCAAAAACCAGGGAAGCGCCTCTTAACCTCCTAATAGGTGATGTAAGTACATACAGACTCTAGAACAACCTAGAAGATGGTCATCATATTACAACTCAAGGAATATTATTCCTATGGAACAAATGAGTTCTAGGAAACCACAAAGTCCCCTGGAAACTCTATCAGGTGCTACAGATGTGGTTAATCAGAAAATAATAGACTAAACAGATGAAAGCAGTAATAAAAAGAATACTTCTTATGCACTCAGTAATACAGAACAAATGCTCTAGCAGCAAAGGTTTAAAAGCCAAAGGACCAGTCAGGTGCAGAGTACTTCACTAGATTTTACAACTGAGGAAGACACTACAAATACCAAAAGCTTTGATGTGAATAATAATAATAATATTAGTTCATTGTTGGAAGTTGGATTTAGAAAACAGATAAAACACAACTAGCAGAAATAAAGAAGTCCGCTTGCATCTCACAGCTGAACCTATTCCAATATTCTCATTTCACCTGGTGACCTACACCTACTGGATGGGGAAGCACCGCGTGTGCTCTGATGGGCCGTGTGCGGGGTAGGCAGTGGCCACCACCTCCTTCCTGCTGACCTGCCAGGACAGCTGTTACCACCTGACGGGTCAGGAAGATTCCTGAGGGAAGCTGCAATGAACTCCTCCCTGGCTACGTAGCATGTGGGCCCTGTTAGAGAGTCTCTGCTTCCTTCTTCAAGAAATCTGTTGTTTATTATTGAAATTAGCCCCGTATGGCTGAACGAGGAATGGGCTTGAAGTCATTGGAGAAGAATTGGAAAGGGAAGCTAAACCATTTGGAATGCAGCTAAAATACTTCAGAGTTTAAGGTTAAAAGGGATCACTGGATCACACACTGACCACGGGCCAGTAAGTTTTGCCACTAGTCCCAAACTGAACTAAGGATCTTGTTTGTGATTAAAACCATTACAATTGCATTAGGTTATCTCAGCTCCCAACCACTGATTCCTATTCTGTGTTCTTTTCTACCATTTCAAAAAGCTTTAGCATGACAAATCTTGCAGATGTGTTTGACAAATCGATAATGCTTTTTAAATGTATTTTTATAAGGTATTTCCTCCAATACTGTAGTCCTTTGGCAGGTCTTTTCTGCATGACTTGATCCTTAATGTCAAGAGCCACACACCTTGTTCTACTATCAGTCTCATTAATACACACAGTAATCCAGGTAGTACATCCAACAGTCATACTGGACACATTGCACTGGGACCTTACCTATAATAGTTTGTTTGACATGGTTTTTAGATGACTTTTCTAAGACCTAAGCTCTTATTCTAGAGGCATGGCTTGCATTCTTGGAAAATTTGGCTGTAAATTTGGCTTACACATTTGGCTGTAACAGCCTGTTTGAAAGTGTTAATTTTACTAAGCAGTCCTGATGACGTTGCAGTTGCTCTCACAGTAGTTTACCCAGTTACCATTTAGCACATCCAAGGATTTGCTATTAAAGTGAGTTTATTTTGGATATTTGGTAAAAATCTTAAAAGATGCTGAGCCTGCAGAACCTTGCAGACCCCAAAACCATGAAGACTAAGCTCTGAAAAATCTTCTTTCAAAAGTCAAAAACGGTTTCTCTGTTTGACACATTAAGCATTCAAACCATTAGCCATTAAAAGTATATTTGGTATTAACCACAGGACTCAGAAACCATTTTGCAGTTCCTAACCTAATGATTAAAAACAGTAGCCATGATGTTCCTGCAGTTACTTTTATCAATTTAGCTGCAAATGTCACTGAATGAGGCTATCAGAATTGTTTTATAAGTCAAGTGAGGTGATTCATATTAAGGATATCTTACATATTTCTTATCACATCGTTTACATATTTTCCCTTGTTTTCCCTGTGGTTGATGTTAAACAGTCGAGAAGAGCACAGGTCACCCTGCTTGGTCTTCGGAAAGCGGGCAGAACACGAGTGGGTTTTGTTTATTTCTCGAGAACACATTTTATATTTAAAGATTTATTAAACCCCAAACTGAGCCACTTCCTCAGCCAACTCAGCCAAGATCCCAAGGCGCAAATCAGCCAGACTTCATTAAAAACTGTCTAGGTCTGCTCGGCACAGCGGTTTCCCCGCGGAGCTCCCCAGCTCCAGCCACGTGATGCCAGCACAGCACCTGCCTTCTCCCAGGTACGGCGGCGATGCTCATCCAGCACCACCGGCCGCGCGCGCCGCCACAGCCGCGGCACCTTAGGGATCACCTCCATCCCAGAGCGACTCACACCCCTCACCCCTCTTTATTCCTCGTTTTTTTAAAGAAATTCCCCTCCGCCGCCCCACGCCCAGCAGCACCCCCGCGCCGGGGCTTCAGCGAGGTGCCAGCCCCCACTCCAGCTCCCCGTGGCCGCTCCGCCGCGAAACTCCCCCGGCTCCCACCGGCGAAGCGGCGATGCTCCCGGCCCCGGGAGCGGGCGGGCGGCGCCCCTCATCCCACCGGGCGGGGCCGCGCTCCCGGCATGCCCGAGGGGGACGCTCCCGCGGTGGGTGGAGGGAAGGAGGGTGGGAGGGTGCGCGCCCGCCCACC